>DWLS01006826.1:0-11282 GCA_018246255.1 Pachliopta kotzebuea | reverse complement strand
TATCCCTTGAATACTTTGGACAATCTATAAGAAGGTGCATAATACTTTCTTCAACATTAGGATCACAAGCACAAGACTGTAAATTTGTATAGATATTGGCCAAAGCCCCCCGTGTCCAGTTAAAGTCTGAACAATCAGCGGATTTAACTTCGTACTTTTTAACAGTGCATATGCTTTGTCGGTATTTTCCTAGATGGTCTCCAGCAACAAAGTAAATGATTTAAAAAGTTTTGTTGAATGGTATCAAAAGTATAATTAAGGGTAGAGGTTAACACGGTTGCGCATGCGCCGTCAGCTCAAGTCTTTCCAAAGCTCTGAACAGATGTGCCAAGAGATAGGCACCACATTGCTCATTTGAATTTCCCAAATATTCAGATCTGGTTTCTGATTGCGCGCAAATTATATGGATAACGCGCATTAACCTCTCTCATTTGCTTCACGCTTCTTTACGTGTTTGCAACACGGCACGCCTCCTTGAGCTCGTATAAAGAAATTCTAATTTATATACTTTTTAATTTCCTTTTTTTAACCTAACATTTCACCTAAATTTCGTATGGTACCCACAATGACGGAGATGGACAACTGTGTTCACCTAGAACACCCTTGCTTTTATACGTTGATATCCGTAACTGTGATGTTATTTCGGTGCCAGGTTAAAGTGAAAGTTAAACAGGTGATCACCTGCAATCAACCTCTATTATATTTGGCCATGAATAAACCTGGAGACCTTGGACTTTTAGGCAGGTTAAACTGTTGCGGTCGTAGAACAATCAGTTAAAATGTGTGGTCGATAAAGAGATCCGTTTAAGGAATAAGGTAAACGATTTAACCTTAAGGTTCGTTAGACTTAAATTGACATTGCTTGAAGAGCTGATGGCTAATGAAGCAGGAAGACCCTCGAGTGCTGCTGCAAGGCTACTACAATGTATACCAATCATCCTGTGAAGGTTGTGAGAAGAGGATATCTTTGGGTAAGCAATCTAGCAATGGACATCTATCAGCGGTAAACATAGGTTTTCAATAATCAATTTTTATTATTGAGAATCGTTTTAATTTGTTCTTACTACTTCTCTTGTGATATTACTGTAGTATAGTAATATATGAAGTTCCGAAGCGATGATCGTGTGATGTTGCGTGTACATATTAAGCAGGAATCATCATCGATGTTGTGAACGTCCAGCGTACTTCGACCAATAATAAAAAAAAATTCACATAGAGTCTGAATTATAATGTAAAAGATAACGTTATGTATACATTATAATTTAGAAACAATGAGAAGAATGTCTTCAACAAAATATTCTTAACATTGAAATAGTTTCAAACTAGTTTAAATATCATTTGTTTAACATTAATTCTATAATGTGCGAATTCATACAAAAGATTCATAAGATTTCATGAATTCAAATTGCCCATTGTTGTTAAATGTATTACATATAATTATAATTCATTTGCGTAAATTTATTTCCCGTATAATAATGTTGTTATGTAAATAAATATGAACGGTGCGTTTACGGAGCGCGGTCCAACTCTGTGCCTGCTGAGTTTCAAATCTTTAAATATTAGATTAAGCGCATGTCCAGCAGTGGGCATTTATAAGCTGATGAAGATGATGATAGGCTAGTGCTTTGATGTATTATAATCACGTTTGTTTCGTGATAAAGCCTGTCGTAGTAAAAACAGTACAGTACTCTTGTTTTAAACACATGTAGCTCTTCGTTTAACATCTTAGTACTCTTCTTGTGATATAACAAGTAAGAAATTACTCAATCTATTGTATACAGATTATAAAATATATTAATCTATGTTTTATTATTTATTTTATTTAGTATTTCTAATTAAACTAAATAAAAATCTTTATTAAAGAAAAGCTGCCTCCTGTATGAATACTCGATATTAGTTTTCCTTTGATAGATCAGTAGTTACTAGGTCATAGGTATGTTGTTACCTCTTTATGAGTTTTTAGGCCTCTCTCCATTTTCTTGTGCCTCAAACTTGGCTGTTCAATTTGCCTGCCTCCAGCAATTTGCTGTGACCACTAAATCCTCGGTTCAAGTTGTAGCCGTTGTTAAATACCTTACTGCTTCATCCGACTTATAGTTCTGATCAATGTTATTACCAAGCTGTCCCATTCGATTTAAGTTAAACTTTTAAGATATTTCTTTGATAGTGTATGTATTAAATGCCTGATGGTCTTTTTTAATTAAACTTTGAGTGGTCGCGACGCAGCCGCGGTCAGCTACTAGTGTAGTTGGCCTTTTCCATCGAGTTTTTTATACGCGGAGCGTTATAACGCGGCGCGTCGCGCTTGGCGGCGCAGGCGCACCTCGGGCTAAATAATTTATTGCCCATTTGAAGGAAAATGGGAATTTTTGTGATAAAATATAATTGTCCAAGGCGAAGCGGTGCTCGGGCCGAGGCAGTTTGCGTCGTTTCGCGGCGCGCCGCCGTCCTCCGCGAGATTTACAACGTCTCCGTTGGGTGACTACGCAGCACATTATACATGGACACGAAATTATTAACAGGCTTTTATATATACATAATTAAATCACATCTCAATAAAAAACTGATAGTCTATTTACATTTCTTATATAATATATTTATTCATAATATATATTAGTACCCGTAATAGTTTAGTTTGTAAAGCGTTTACAATACATCTCAAAGAGGCGTACGTACATTATCATTAAGAACTACTTATAAAAAACATGGTTCTGCAATGTGATAGGCTTATAATTCTTCAGTATGATAAAATCTCACATCCCGTTAACAAACTCATGTTAGTTTTTTTAAATAAAATGTGACAGGTTCAGTAGATCTCTAGTGTTCATTAGATAGGTATTATTAATATGAGTTTCTTCTACCACTCAAGAACTATAACTATTCTCTTAAGTATTAAATATAACATAAAGTTATATCCTAATTAAAGATTGTTTGTGAAGGTTTAATATGTTTATTCTCATCACCAATCCCCGCTTGAACTTTCCGATGACCACCCTAACCTGAATGAACTAATGCGTGAAATTATAGGGACGGTAGTTGCTGGCAATTATTAGGTATAAGTGTCATGTGCTGTACACCAGCTGTGCCAGTCTGCAGGAGGTCCACGCCAAGACTTATGATGTACAAGACTTAGTCTTTCGTGATATGGAATCAATATAGTAGATATAATTTCGCGACGGGTTGTTTTGTAAGGCAGCCAGCGTAAACGGGCGTTGGCTCGCGGCCGCTGTATACGGCGTGGTGTAAAAAAAACCCACCTCCGATAGCGGACAAAAAGCACCAATTACAGATCTTCATTTGACCGTGATGTGGTGGTGTTTTTGCCCACGTTTCTCCGGACCGCTGCCCACGGCGACTTTCCCAGTCGTTGCGAAAAGTTGTATAGTAAACGTCTAACCGTACAACCCCCGGCGACGCAGCTCCCAGTGAGCTTTTACTCGTAACCTGCCTTACTTCGTAATTACCGCTTTCAGCTCGCAGCAACTTTTTTCTTAATTATACATCGGGAGGTATTGATGTAGTAAACAGGTTATTATACCTTATCGTTTTTCGTATTAATCTGGAAAATGATAGTCATATAAAAAGGATCCTTAATTATTTTTCGGAACGCTCCGAAGTATTTTTTTGCTCATCTTCCACACGACGTTAAACGTCAAATTAAAAAAGTACGTATTACGTTTCTACATCGGATTGAAAGTTTCAAATCATTACAATAACAGGTTTTGATTGTAAATAATTGAAGACTATTTTCGCTTTCAAAGTTTATGAATGAAATTTCTGGAATGTACAAAAAACTTGAAATGTAATCGTCAATTAAACGCTTTCAATATAACTTCAAATTGCAATAAATATGATATTGTTGATAACTTTTCTTGAAAACATTATTATGTATAAATACTTTGTAATTTTGTTTGACCCGGCATATTTATGCATACTCATTAATATATCAATTAGCTTAAATAGCTGCTTTCGACGGTCATTAAGCGCTAATCATCATCAGGTGATAGATGTCCAGTTCTAGACACAGACCTTTCCTTACTAACGGGAGGATTTGGGCCATCTCAACGCTGGACTGGCTGCTTCAGTTCTGTGAGTTGTTGTGTGGGATCTCTTACAGCCCGGAAATACTACAGGCCTATTGTCTTCAGCTTCAGTATAAATCATCAATCGTCTTCGATTCCAATTAGTTTAAGACCAGGTAGTTTCGTAAGTAGTTGTATATGTAATACAGCATTTAGACGTTATAAATGCGAGTTTATCTTTCCTTTCTTGGTTCCGTCCGTTTAATAGCTAACATATGCTATATATATAGTTATAGTAACACTTTTTTGTTTTTTAGATTTGTATGCATTGAGAAACCACTAGCATATATATATATTCGTTTGATTTTATTACGTTGATCCGTTAATACGTAACAGCAACAGATAGCCGCCGCGTCATCGGCACGCGAGCCCCAACATGAATATTTAAATTGATAATTACGGACAGACAAACCGATTCACTGCTCACACACGTTAGACGATTTTTATACAAACGAGGAACGAGACGGTGAGGGGGAACTCCTGGTATCAGCCGTAATAATGATAGTATACTCAACGGTGAACGATACATGAGCATGTCTTTCAAAAGATGCTTTTGTGGGACGAAGTCAGGGTTATGTGGGATTTATTCCACTAAAACCACCTCGATGGTCATCCTGGGTCCATTGCGGAAGGCTCCCTGATCTACCAAACTTACCGGTGCCCGTACTACTGCTGAGCACATACAAGGGAGAGCTAACATGATAATGTCCTTTATTTCTTGACGCGAAAGGAATCTTTTAAAGGTATCCTGTTTCTATGGGGAGAAATTAGGGTTATGTGGGATTTATTTCAACTAAAACAACCTCGATGGTTATCTTTGGTACAATGTGGAAGGCTCTGATATCTCCTACGGAACTCAACTTCTCTACCGAACTTATCCAGGTTTGTATACTGGACAACCGATTGCTGAAACGTTAAGTTTCTAATCCGTTAACTTTACTCATCTATCGAATAGTTTAAAAAGAATAAAAAAAATGCAGTAATTTAAAAAAAAATTATATATTTAAAAAAGTAATATAACTTCGACATCGATACTTTAAGGTAGTGGGTAATAGAAATGAAAACGTATCTTTATGTGACCAGACGACTACAACGCGATAAAACCAAACGCCGTGAACGCGGCCAACACAAGAAATCACTTTAACTTCGAAATAACGCTCTCAGGGTAACCAGGTATTTTTTTTTCATCGTAACCCAACATGGTGATCACTGTACTTGGTTCACTGAGAATTGCGTGTCTGTTTTTGTGATTGTATTGTAACGCTTTTTAGTCGCAAGCAATGGTTGGAGTTTAACGACGGGATGTCTTATGAGAAATGTAATTTTTTCTACAGGCGATACAAACTGGACTTCGCCTGGTGGTGGTGACCGTCTATAACAATGTGGTGATGGTTTTTTAAGAGTTGAAAGGACTAGTGAAACTTCCGGAGAGAATTGTAACATTAGTTTTTTTGTTCGAGACTAGCAAGGCGTTTACCTGATGGTAAGTTATACTATTCTCCATAACGTGGTGATGGTTAAGATGGTCACAGCACCCCTCATCGTATTAAGTCTCGTTACCCCAGTAATTTCACCAACAAACAACATTAATCCGAATCACATTGATAGGTAGGTACAAATAGGACCTGCGGTGGTACATTCCTATACAGTCTCTGATAACGGAGACCTACCACCAGTAGTCTAATGCAGTTGGTGATATGCCATTTATCACCATAAGGTTATTCTTCATAGAACTTATTCGTCAGCAAATGGTATAAGAATGAGATTAATGATACTAAAGCTTTTATATTCATGTATAAACTCTTCATCAAAGAAGAGTGGTGGAGGTAACACCTGAATACCTGATCAACAACAACTGATGATCAATACCTTGTCAAAAATGATGCTAGGAAGTAAGTATAAACTGTGAATATACTCAAAATTCATTACGATGGAAACCGAAAGTCAAAGCGTACGTTATTCTCCGCGGTGAATACGTAGGAACGGTGGCGGCGATTGTTGTTATTTTTTTGTTGTATTTATGTAACATTGGCAGCCGCTGGTGGGGTTATGCGTTTTCCTTCAACTCACTTGTTCTCCCACTTATTTTTCCCACGCGCGGTGCCTTCTCGTGCTTACTACGCGGTACAAAAGTACGCGCAACTTCAGCAAACAAAGTTTCTTATTTATTAATACCCAAAATTAATGATAATTTTCTTTTAATGTGACAAAGCTCGGAGATGAGTAAGCCGTTCACCTGATGGTAAATACACATGCCCATAATATGGCTCAGGTTGGAAAGGTATACACAGCATCACATTTCACATATCACCTTAAGATTAAGTGTTAAATTTCGATACCCCAGTAATTTCTTTAGCTACTGCACCCTTTAAATCGGAACACAGTAATGTTTACTTTATACTATTTTGCAGTAGAAATAGGAGCTGCGTTGGTAACCTAGACATTAAAGTATTAACTCATTAATATTTTCAATTCACAGTTTCTATATAATATTTCTTTGTAGTGAACCTTCTATTGAATTTGGATTATATGAAGTGAAGAAGAGACTCTTAATGTATTTAAAGTGGCTATGAGAGAATGAGATAGAAAGCGAAAATTTTATATTTTCTTTATCGTCTTTATGCTATGTATATATGCTTTATGTATATATCCTTCCTTCTTCCGTAAACCCATTACATCAGGAACTTTCTCCATGCTGTACTAACTAAATATACTCACAAATATAAAGAGAAGTGAGAGAAATATTGAAGTCTTTAGTGTATTATTTTCTTCTCATCTCTTTTGATATTATGATTTTCGATTAAAAAGGGTTTTGAACAAGTAGATTCTCTACATAATTTTTGATTTTGATTATGTTTAAGTAGAAAATCCAAGATATATGGTGTTGGGTTGCAACGGCATCGGCGCACCGCTCAGTTTTTGCGCGGCGAGCTGGTCGCGGGACTCGTTTTAATTGGCTCAAGGAACTACGCTCCGTCGGTTTCGACTGCCCTCCCACAGCATAGCTCATGCAGCAATGTCCCGAATAGCATTCATAACAGTCCAGCTTTAATATTATTGCCCTGGTCGAGGGTATGAGAAGAAATACGGCCCCCATACGAGTAATCGTCCAAGCGCTAATGTACATTACGAAGTTTTTTATGTTTATATGTTTCGTGCTATTAATTATTATAATTATAATTATCTAGTAAGATTTATTACATAAAATGGAAGTGGAAGCCTTCATCGTCTTCCGGTCTTCACGGAGTACGTACACAAGGATGATTGTAAGTCATAAACAAGTACAAATGACTGCGGGGTATAAACTTAAAAAGTAATAAAGTAATACATCAAGTTTATTAACACATATATAATTATTATTACCAATTTACCACAACAGACTACATTACCATTTAACACCAGGTAGGATCGTGGTCAATCTTTATAGATAAAAAAATTCAATATCTTCTATGCACTCATTTTAAAAACATTATTTTAGGTTGTGTGGTTACGTTCAATACAGTTTTATATGTATTTTTTGGAATTTCCTTCTATAGATCTCTCATCTATGATTAACAGATATAAATTGGCTAAAACGGTGGTGGCACATAATGGTAGATTTATTTTTAAGTAATACTTACTTAATAGAACAGTTAAGATATTTATTTCCGAAGTTGAGAGTGAACTTAAAAGTCACGAAAAAATGTCCTAACTTCTATAGAGAAAATTAAACTACAATCTGCTTTATCATTAGTAGATAGACGTCTAATGTTAGGCTGCACCATGAGAAGGATGTCTTGGATCCCGTGAGTTGTGAAGGGTCTCTTACACCCCATAATCTCCTTGAGATCTTATTATTAATACATTTCAATCAAATAACGCATACTACTATCAAATCAGAATGTAATAAGGTTGCGGAGATTGGATTACAATCAATAACTTAAAAGCTGTTAGTGATAACTTTGAGGTTAGGTCATTTGTCATGTACTTTGAGAACGGCTGTAAACCATTCGAAAAGTGGTGTTGTTAAAAGAATTTAACCTATAAGTCTAGAAGCGAATTCCTTCAAGAAAACATCGTACTACTTGCTCTTCCAAGGTCGGCAGCGCAGCTGCGATCCTGGTTGTGTTCAGACTGTGTATGGGCGTCAGTAATCATATCACGTGTACTGTTCCTTTGCCCATTTTAACTAGAAAAAAAAAGAATTAGAATATGAATCGCCGGCTACCAGTTACTAGCGCCACTTGATATATTCATTACTTTAAATTAGTTCCCCGCACGTTCGCGAACGCATCATAACCTGTACCTTCATACATTAAACGTTACCCACATACAAATTTAAACCTTAACCCACGGCGATAGAGATAATAATAGCTTGTATAGCAGTGAAGGCATAATGTAGCGCGTATCACAGTTTGCGGTAGCACGCGAGTCGGATTCATTAATAAATAATCAGTTAACTGACTGAGCTTTTTTATTTTGCAAGGATTAACCAGGAGAAAGTGGCTCCAGCAATTTGTTAACGACGTAACATGATCTATAGATCTCATTGAGTAGTGTATGATAAATCGTTTGAATTAATAATCTATTTATTGCTTGTTTGTTTTAACTTTAAATAGTCACTATGTTATTGAGATAGAGTTGATATCCTTGAGCTGAGCTTCTGGAGAAGGCAAACGTTGTATGAAAACGTGAAGGTCTTTCGAAAATCTTTCCAGAATATCTTAATAGCTGTGCTTTGTCAATATAGTGGACAGCTTCAAGAGAAGTATGTTGAGTCTTAACAGTAGTTAGAGAAGTAAGGTTTATGATTATCACTACATTTACCTGATGGTAAGTGATACACTTGGCCATAACAACATGGCTCTGGTTAAGATGGTACATACAGCACACATTGCGTTTGTCGTCTGAAGTCGTAAGATGTTGTCTCGTTACCTCAGTAATTTCACTAGCATACAGCACACTTCAAACTGGATAACAGTAATGTTTGCATATTACTATTTATGGGTAGAAATAGGAGCTGTGGTGGTATCTACCTAGACAGTCTCCGGTAACAGTGACCTATCACTATAGAGATATTAGTGATATGTATGTAAAGGTTATTGATCTATATATACTTGAACAGTATCGTTTTAATTTCATGTAAAGAGCCATGTATTATTATAAATAAACGTTGTTTGTTTCATCATCATCATCATAAGAAGACGTCCACTGCTGGAGATAAGGTTCTGTCAAAAGTGGAGGGATTTTGGACATCTCCCACCACTGGCCCAATGCGGGTTGATCGGAATCAGAGCCTCGTTAGTTGATTGGCATTTGAGGGACCCTTCATAGCCCGTTATTGTTATTTGTTTTATATAGAAATGATGGTCAAGGACCACAGTTCAGTGGCCTGGGGTCCGTAAATCGCGCCCGGTGTGATTTCGTTCGCTTCCGTTGACAAACATCGCGGTCAGGCGCATTAGCAACCCATAAATTACGGGGATAAACGAAACCGCCCGAACCTACCGCAACTCGTGGCCCTGATGAATATGCAAAGCGGCAGAAACAAACCGGGCCCTTATCATAAACCGGGGGCGCTTCATCTTCACAACTCTTTGTTAACCATCGATCGAAACAAACTTCATAAAGATATCAATCGTATAAAAATTGTTTCAGTATCATCTATACTAGTTAAAGTTCAGTTAATATTACAAGAGAGTGTAATTGGTCTCATAAAACTGACAAGACACAAACCAACTTCACCTGCTTAGGAGTATTAGTTAGGGAAAAGAAATAGAAAGAAAGGGGAGAACCAAAACAATTGAATCTAAAAGATCCTTAACCACAACAAGAAGAGGAATGCTGAAATACCTCACCTGCTCGTGATGACAATGTTAATCAACAAACGAGGCTCTAACTACCCACTAACAGGAATTGGGCCAGCGTAGTTTAAGACGGCCTAAATCCACCTAATATTGATGGAAGCCTATATCCAGTAGTAAATATATAAAGATATACAGTAATAGTATAGTAAAATAATTTATTTGATATTCATTGAAGTTACTTAAAAATTATGTAGTATTTTTTTAAGATGCAAAAGTTAATACTTGACTACAATCCCACCTGGTGTTAAGTGGCGATTTGATGGTGAAGCGCATTAACCTAGTAGAAGCCTATTCACTGCTGATTTGTAGATACCCACATTGTGAACTTGAACACTGACTCCTTAGCTGTTTCGTAAAATGAGGACATGGACCTCTTTGTATTTAAACTGGATGTTTACAATATAAGGAATGTCTTCCGTGTGCCTTGTCGTCTGGTGGTAGAAAGGTGATGGAGGAATTAAAGTTTGTAAAGCGAATAAAATGGTGCAACGGTAGACTGAAAAATTAATTATTTTTGTATAATAAATTTGTATAGAATTTATATTAAAATAAGCATTCCTAATATCCATAAAGTCTTCCTTGTGGTCTTAAGTTAAATAAATCTTTGACCCGGAAGTTATTTTGTATTGCTTCATCATTAGTATCATCCTCAGAGAGAAGTTGGGTGGTCAATTATAGGAAACTATGTCCATCGTGAGCTATTCTCTTCAATGAAGAATCTCATCATCCGGTTTTTATTTACTTTTTACAGCCACGCGATTTGATATGTGCCTTAACCCTTAAATGTATGATTTTTTATTTAATTATGAAATAAATATTTCAGTACAGCTTTTGAGACACAGATTTGGAAAAAATAATTAAAAGAATCTTAGTTACAATAAAAACTATATTTATGTAAAAAACATGTATGTAGCCATTTGGCTACACTATGCTTTTAGGTAGGTGATGAAAATCCAAACGCAAACACACTCAGGATAAATTGCTTAAAAAAACGTTATTATATTGATTTCTTACCTAATGTCTAATATATTTGTTATTTTTTTAATTCTTTTCGGCAATTAGTTCTCACTAAATCTTAATTCAAAAGTCACAAATTATCATACAACAAATTTTTTCCACCTTCACAATGCTTATGACAAATTACCCACCAATTTTATTTTCTGAAGACATTCTTACACGTTTTTTTTTCATTATGATATTAATTAATATTATTTTTCGGTTTATGGCTTCTACTGCTCTGCGCAATAATTTCGCCAATGTCTAGTGATGGTGAGAATATACACAAGGGATAGAAAATTGTTCGGTATAAAAGTGAAATTCTGCTAATATGAAAGAGAATCCAGAACTTTGGCGA
>DWLS01006825.1:0-11283 GCA_018246255.1 Pachliopta kotzebuea | reverse complement strand
ATATATATATATTTATATATACATAAATGTCATAGTTACCTCTATGCCTTGCTGCGTCAAAGCCCGCGAACGTATCAGCCCTGCGCGGTAACGCGGGGCTCTGATACGCGACCGAGTGCCGCTCGCCCGCCGAACTGGTGCTACGCCCCAGAGAGATACTGCCGGTCCATGTCCCACTAGATGCTTCTAGAGCCTCCTGCAAATATTCATAACAATTTATATTAAAATGTTGAAATCAATAAAATTTATAGAATATTAATGTAATAAAACGTTTAGTTTAACGAATAGTTTGTGTACCTTGACGACCCTGCACACCTCTTGCCACAGCGCGTGCGTATCGGGAGTGGGTGCGGACAAACGGACGTAGTCAGGAAAGACCAGACCTCCGGGGAACACCGAAGTTATTCCTGAAAATATATCATGTAACAATTTGTATTTCCCGTGACATCACTTGCACTTTAACACGGAAGTTTCCGATTCGATCTTTTTGTTGTTATGCTTAAGCTGTCAACATATCGAGAGCTAGAGCATTTCCAGCTGACACGTTTCACCGTTCACAGGTTCATTGACAATTCACACTTATTAAGATAGTAGGTTCTTTTATCACAGTATTTTCATCAGCCACAGTGCTCTTCAATTAGAACCACGGTAACATTTACACAATGCAATTTGACGGCATAAATAGGCGCAGTGATGGTAACTACCTACATGAACAACCGTAAACTAATAACAGATTTTAAATTAATTTTAAAGAAGTTGTTCAGTGTTAAGAAGAAAGTAAAAAGAATCAGTGACAGTTGTTTGTAACATAATAGTTTGCGATACTAACTGATCTTAAACGAGCATGAACTTTCGATGAAAGAAAACATCACAATGACTGCATGTTCCTATGATGTCAATTGTGAGAGAAGACCTAGATTTTTTACAGTGGGATCATAAAAAGCTCTGTTTGTTAAAGAAGTAACTAACCCGTATTCGGTATGTCCAATGTCGACGAACCAGTGTGCCCGACCATCTTCATGTGAAGTGCCATTTTCTCCTCCAACAGCACCGCGTGCTCTCGATCCTTGAGGCGCAATGCTTCTGCGCACGTCATACAAGTTAAAGACGTTAGCTCCATTTTCATACAATGTATAACGTTCGTAATGTACGTTGAATGTTTAAAAACAAAATACTAACAGACGCATATTTAATGCCCGAAATAATGACATTTAGAACATTTTATGAAAGGCAATGGAAAAGACCTACTTTCAGGAGAGAATAAACAAAAGTTGGTAGTCATAATTATGACAAAGATAAAAGAATGACACTGGTGTTTATGTAACTTTTAATTTTTTTTATAATTATTTGAGTTATAAATTCTCTGCCCTGTTATAAACTTTACTATTTGTGTAAAATAAATCTTACGTTAAAATTAATATAAAATAAGTAAATAATGGATTTACATACAAGGAGATTTGAAAATAAATACAAAAGTATTTTTAATAAATGTCTTATTTTAAAGTTTTTATTTTAATTACAACCTCAATATGGAAAAGAAGAAACAAGATATATACAACGAAAAAAATACGATTAAATACATATTTTTAAATCATTTAGGTAAATGGGAACATGCCGTCATGCAAAAAAGAAAACGGAAGTAAAACTTTATTTATTTCAATCACCTTCAATATGCCACCATGGTGTTTCATCTGACAAAAAAAATGTATATCCTGTTATTACCCCCTTCAATTTTATTTAATTACAATGGACTGGCACTTCTCTTTATGTTCAAATGGTGTTAAGTATAAATAAGGCCGTAAAAGCTTACCCAGAATATTCTGGCTGTCATATGTATACAGCCGGAACACACAATGCTTTTGTGATGGCTAATTTACATACATCCGTCCTAGAAAAGCTCCACCACCTCTAGTGTATACTCTACACGTGCATTTGGAATCGAACCAAGGACTTCCTTGTAACAGGCAAGCTGATACGGATACGCTTTAATATGAACTCTAAAATTCTATAATCATTGTTTAATAGGTATGTGTCTTGTGCATCTATTTACTTAACTAGTAAAACTCATATTTTTTTTTAATTATTTAACATTTTCTGTTTGGAAAATAATACATTATACATACTTGGTTCCAGAAAACTTGCACGTTTGTAATGGCACTGCAAAGTTCACACTTAAATTGATGCACACTTTCATTTGATAATAACTCTACCGCGCCGTGTGGTGTGTTTAAATACTGATAAAATCCATCTTGAATTAATTATACGGTTTAGTTAATTAAATTTTCTTATATACTTATCTATTAGTAAAATGTTCTAGTATCAGCATGGTTATTGGTATAAACGTTTTATTTATACATAATAGTATTAATGTCCCAAACTATCACTTTAAAGAATTAAGTTCATTAAGAGACTATACACCCTACCTTTATGTTCTCTGACAACAGACATCTTCCTACCACCATGTATGTATATTTCATTGACAGGTTTTTTCATTCTATCGTCAAATATAGCATATTTATTTAAGGTTTTTTTTTTCTTTAATTCATTTTAATCCTTGATATGTAAAATAAAGAATGAAAAAAATGTAAAATAAAAATGCAGGACAATCAAGGATACCTGTAATCAGTCTTATATTCTCATGTCTCGCCTCTAACTGCCGTTGCCTCTCCTCAGCCGAGGACGCCAGTGCACTGGCCTCTGACTCTTCAACTTCCTCTGGACAGCTTTGTACTGCCGCTCTGTTGGTATGTGTGTGACAATTATACGCATAATATTATTATTTAATACACTTGTGGTCGTTTACGTTATGATAAATTTTGTCATAAAGATATATGAATCTGGTTTTTAGTAAATAGGGATATAATGAATTAACAAAAATTAGATATATATTATTAATTAATTAATTAATAATAACATAGCTTTATCCATTCCGTATAACACACTTAATATAGTTTTTAATCATACATATATTTATTTTTTAGTATACCGGATGGCGTGAATCCAAGAGGCGATGTCCTTAGGTCGGTGCACGCGCAGCTCGAACATCTCAGGTTCTGCCGGCCCGCTGCAGATCAGGTAAAGGCCCCTGCCCTCGGCGCCGGCCTTCTCCCGCACCAGCAGCTTCCACAGTGACACGACGCCCGTCTGCTTAATCATCGCAACTATATCAGCATCACAAATTAAATTATTTATTACATGAACTGGCGCTTGATCCTCGAATCAATAGATGGTGAGACGATGTTGTTTTAAAAGGTAAAGAGCAACTGCTATGGTAGCGTAGTGACTAGCCGTTTTCTTTGTAACAGGTTGCTGATACGATTTAAAGGACACATCTGGTTACGTTAGCGTAAGTTGCTATTACCTTCATATTGCCGCCGTATTAGTATTACTTTGTTTTGACTCTCAATACATCATAGCGATAGCAACCTTTATTATCCATGGCATCGTTTTCACATGACATCTTATGAAGTTGTTATTGTAAAACAAAGTGTTAGTCAAATGTATCTTTTTTTTACGAGAAAATGATAAAGTGGACAGGTCGTTTTCCTCACGATAAGATGTCCCGTCTTGTTACTCTCGCTACACCACCCGGTGTATCGGAAGACATAAATGTTGTCAAACTATTGCTTGTCGAAATCACTAAACATAAGAAGTTCGTACACACCTTATTCTCTGGTGTGAAGAATGTATACTTGTTGTTGTTGTCGTGCAAGAAGAATAGCACGTCAGTTAATACTATCACAAGTATAGTTTGCATTTTACTGCGCCCTTGCATTAGAGTTGCCACACCTTCGAATCTGTTGAAGAAAAAAAAATATGTGAGTTGAACCATCAAAATAATGGAGAGATTAATATTTTGTTATATAACAGATACGTTATGTATTTAGTAATTGTACTAAATACATGTAATTTAGTAGGTGCAAAATTTCTTAAAAAAGAGAACAGTAATTAGAAAGTAAAAACAATATTTATTTTTTAATAGCTATTATTATTCAGATAACAGAAGGCTAAATCGAAACGAGAAGGTAATTAACTGGAGGTCTCTGTTTATTGGAGACTTCTGGGCGGAGCTACTGCAGCGACTATTACTGCTTGCAAGCAGTAATATTGAAACATTACTGTTTTCAATCAATTGACTGAAGTAAAGAAAGTTAACATTTTATGAGAACAATTGACTGAAGTAAAGAAAGTTAACATTTTATGGGAACAATGTACTTCAATGTTTATCATCCTTACTATCATCACATACGTATTAGCATGCATCTCACTTTACATCAGGTGTCATGTTGCCAGTTTTGTTGCTTTGTGAAATAAGAAAAATCCTGTGAAGGTACTTACTTCAAACTCCTGTTGCCTTGCAATATATCACTCTTTTTGAATTTGCGTCCGCGGAAATTGGCAAAGGATTTTGCATCGATGCGATGATATATCTCCAACTTCCTGTCCTCTCTCTCCTTGGCTGCCACTTGGTTATCCACATCCACTAAGATTTCCTAATAAAATTATTTTATTTAAAAATATCAATATACCAACGCTTACTTGGCTACTTCTATCTTCGAGAGAAACTGATTCAAGTCTCAGAGGTGCAAATATTAAAAAGGATTTTTATACATATTATGTATGTATTCCTTAGGAAAAAAAAATATTTTGTATGTTGGTAGCCTGAATAAAGCAATGCTGTTATGGTGAAATTTTTTTTATCGTGGTCATCATTCATAGCTAGCCGGGCATGTTCGAAAAAAATCGCAACATGGGGCTTCACTCTCGAGTCAGTGACCTCCATTTTAGAAAGCAAGCTATTTCGCCACTAAGTAATTTAAAAGTAGTTTAACAGATTAAAAGCTATTAAGTGTAATTAATCTGTACTCATACACATAAGAATGTATAATTCTGGTGATCTAGCCGAAGGAAATCGTAGGCATAGGCTATCTGCTTTTATGTGAAATAAATAACTATGTATTGTTTTAATAAATACAAAAGAAGAGAAAAAAAAAAACATTCAGAGCATCAGTATACGATAGATATCCACTGTTGGATATAGAGCTCGTCTCCTCGTTGCCTGGATTCAATGATTTTTCATTAGTTTTACTGGATCATCTGTCCACCTTGTAGATAGCCAAGTTAAAGTTACAGCTAAGTTTAAGTTTATATACTTTTTTGCATCTTTTTTCTATATTTTTAATTTACCTTTACTCCACACAATGCTTTTTGCAATAGTTCCCTTTCAATGACGTCATCACCGGCGGTCTTAAGTAGGGGCTCTAGTAGTAGAGGATACTTAGTCAGCCTTTGAGCAACGAACAACACACATTCTGGTACACCCTGATGAAGAAGAAGTTTATAAAACTAAAATCATTTTCATGTTACAAATTTATTCTTTATTTTACTAAGTATTCCATTCTACTAAGTATTCCTGCTTGGCCGCTCATAGTAGACGATATGAATAAAACGCCTCTTTGATATGTACATTCGGTAATTTTGAATGTCAGGTGAAGAGAAGAACATTCTTTGTGGACATGTGGCATTGGATATAAGTAAATGCATTAAGAGGCAAGTTTTTTTTAATTATATAGCAGAATATTGTTGTGCCGTATCACATTTGGCTGCACGCTAGGAGATAAACCAATTGGCTTGATGGAAGAATTACATATTGAGGTGGTATCTACTAGATGTCTAACAACAAAAATATACCACCCGTACATCAGTTACCAAGCCTTATATATAAGTAAAAACATTTGTTTTTTCAGTTTTCGAAAATTAATAATTGCGTATACCTTCTTTCTGAGCAGCGGATTCTGTTGACACTTGCGTATAAAGCGTGATAGTCGCGGCTCCCTTGTGCAGCAGTCTTTGAACACTTCCACCGCTTCTCTATGCCTTGAACAGAATTCTCCTGCAATATGGAACAAACATGAATTTGAAAAATGTTATATTGGGATCAAGTATCAAAGTCTTTGTAGAAAAAATATTTCATGCAACCATCATTACTAACGAAATAGCGAGTGGTTTACACATTTTCTTATAACACATATAAAGACATTCCTCTATGTCTTTTAAATGATGAAAAAACTTTCGAAACCAAATGATTACCTTACAAAAATTATGTGTGTGAATGTCTGTGTGTACTCTTGCATGTGTACATCAACCCGAATACGGCTACGGTGCAGCAACAATAGGGGAACTAAAATGAAGGAATTTTGCATTTGTCGTTATGTCGCTAACCGTAAGCGGCTTTAAGCCGCTGATGTGCGGGCGGTGCGAATGCCTCAGCCAGTATGTCAGCGACGGTGGCAACTCTTGGTGCGGCGCGCTGACGGGCACGAAGTCGCGCGAGCAGCGCAGCGTGTAATGCCCATAATTCGTCCAATCGTGGGAACATGCGGGAGACCTGTGCACTAGAGATGCCGCCGAGACGAGTCATTCCCTCAGCGAACATCTGCAATATGTATATGCTTAACCATAATAATTTTATTTATCTGTTATCTAAACGATCGATTTGTATTATTTAGTGAAGGAAGATTACTGTGTTCCGTATCCAAAAGCGTTTTAGTAAAAAGAAATTTCTTGAGTAACGAGAGTTAACATCTTACATCGCTGGACGATAATTTTTTTTTTTTACTTATGTATATGATAATGCTTGTCCACGATCCCACCTGGTGTTAAGTGAAGATGGGGTCTAAGTTGGTAAAGCGCATTAACCTAGCAAATGCCTATTCACTTTTTTTTTGAAAGCGCCCACGTCGTAATTGGACGGGAACACTGACGCCGGCAAGTTGTTCCACTCAAAATATATATAACGTGGGCAATAACATCGTAACTAGCGTCAATATATAATAAGCGGGTGTGTCACCAATTCTAAATTAAACGATCTGATCGTCACGTGGCTTTGGCGAATAAAAACGTTATCTATAGATCTTACCTTCTGCATAAGTCGTATAGTAAGACAGTGATGTTTCTCTGTTAGAATCAATTCATAGATGTGTTCTTGCCGCTTTGTCTCTCTATCTCCAAGGGTTCTGAAATTTATATATAAAAATAATAACACATATTTTAAAATTAATATAAATAGTTAATCTTGAATCTAATGTTCATTTTCAACACGTTAAGTAATGACAAGAAGCTTATCACATGTATTAATAATATTATAATTTTTGATATACGTCACTAAACGAACGAAAAAAGAACGGAATGGTCATTAATCGTTTATAGCAAATAAGTTAGTATATTTTAGCGACGCAAAATAAATAATGACATAACTTCAAGTAGCATAGAAACACTCCAAAATCTTAAAACCTCTATCTCAAAACAGAACATTTTAAATAATGAATAAAAAGTTACTTTGCCAGCCCCTTTGGTGCACCAGCTGCCCAGGTGTCCGGCTCCGAAGCTCCCAATCCCAGAAGTATTGCCTCTTCGCCCAGCTGATCAGGTGTTATGTATACCTCAGGCCATTCTGCCCCCGCAGCGTCATCAGACGCACTGAAAATTAAACCAAAATTACAATTTCAGAAGTTAATCCATTTAGAAAATCTGATTTAAATTATTATGAGAACAAAAATGTACACAAAAATAAATTAATTTATGTATCAAAAAAAATGGGAACATTTATGTAAACATTGAATAAAATACGTAATAAATATTTTTTTGCGCTGGATGCAGGCTGAACAGAATCTGAGAGGCTTAGGTCCATCAACAGTAGTCTATCGACTGATGATGATAATAGTTAATAGAGATAATAATATTTGATATATAGATGATAATAGTTAATAGAGATAATAGTTATACTCACTTGCTTTGGTCGTGTTTATGATCCGAGCCGTCTTTGTCGTCAGCATACACACTGGTGCTGTGAATTCAGAAAAACCGTTGTACTACTTCATAATATATTTCATTGTCAGTACACACAGAATAATATATTTATCAAGAGAAATAGAAGATAAAAAATGTGTATTATAAACATAATTTTATTAAATGTCTATGCGGTGAGTTAATAAAATAATTTAAATTATTCAAATAAATCTTATTTTAGACTGCTTTACTGATTTTTTAATATTATTAATGTTTTTTATATATTATTCAATGTGTACACATAAAATTAACAAATTGATAGGTATAGACAGGGTCAATTCATCCGACGTAACAAATGGCACTGGTATTCAGCACATTAGGTTTTCTTACACATTACTTTTCCTTCAAACGTTACAAGTCGTAACAAAAAATAACAATTTTAAACCAAGTTCTCAACTGCCATAAAACAATATTTTTTAAATTTTGGCAAAGCCTAAACAATAATAACAAGCAAATCGAGAACGACCACAATTCCGAAATGTAAAAATAATCACATGCAGATTTTGATTGTAAAAAAAACTGATTATAAATTAACATAGAATTTCTTTGGCGCACAAAACCTGGATTAGGCAGTTAGAGTTGAAAAAGAGTGAAGACCCAATTTTTAAAAGAAAAAAAAAATGTGTTCCGAGCGCGAATAAATAATATTTAGAAAAATAACAATATTTTATGAAAGCAACACATATTGCAATTGCAGATATATGATTAAAGTAGAATGCCTGTAATAATGAAATTTATATCGAACAATTTCGAAAATATATGCAGTCATAAATAAAATAAAAAACAACTATAACGTGTTAGGCATGTGTTTTTAATCTGAAAATAAAAATCTCTTGTTTAACTCTTCTGCCTTTCACCAATCATAGAAACGAAAAATTGCAGCAAAAATAACATACGTAGTAACGCCAACCTAGATCTACGACAACATTATTTCAAGAGAAACTTCAAACTACCTTCATAATAGATAAAAAAGATACACAAGTAAGGCGTTGTGAATGATACGAGAACGATCTAGAAGAATTTCTGTATTGAATGTATGTATGATGGGCAGACGTCGAATTCTTAAAATATTTTGTACACACGTCTAAAGTTATTTTGCTGTAATATATTTTATATAATTAATGAAATAAGTATTTAGTTGAAGTAGTTTTCGTTATATTTGTTAGCCGTTTTTGCAGTTTGAAAAAAAAATTGAATTTGTGGTTGAAGATCTACTGTTGGAGACGATCATAGAAAGGACCACCGCAGAGACCATATCTGTCAGTCAATAGTAATGTAATTCTATTAGTATGTTCTTGATTTAGCAGCGTTGTATATAAGGTAACGACAACAATGTGGTACATTAATAAATAAGTACATAAACCTAACTAGTGGTTCATTACTATGGGTGGGCAAGTCACTTACTTACAAGTGAAGTAGTTATGTGGCATGTAAACAGACGAGAGACAGTCTAGGTAGGTACCACTGCAGCTTCTAGTTCCGTAACCAAACAGTAGTGAGCAAATATTATGTTCCGGTTTGAAAGGAGCCGTAAGCTAGTGAGTAATATTACTGAATAATGAGACTTAAATGTTTTAACAAATAAAGGACGACTCAAAAAAGATGCTCTTTATGTTATTATAAGTTGTGTAGCTCGAGCAATCGCTCCAAAGTAACTCCAAACCTAAAAAAAACCTTTAAAAATAGCCAAGGAAAAAAAAACTTAATACATCTATTAAAAGTAAATTTTACGGATTTCATTGCATATATTTAATTATTTATTACCGCGATGATTTAATTTCTGCAATCTGTGACGGTGTAATGAATCGCTCAAATTTTAAATCTGATTTCATAGATTTCTCCACTCCTGATTTAATAGAATGCAGAGACAATGAGCTTGTTCTGAACTATGATGTCAGGTCATCTGTCACCACAGTACTCTCGTGACAATGGCTAATACACTCTCCAAACGTGAGGATAATAAATAATAATTCAACGATATGAAATTCATACAAATTGGTATTCATTGAGATGTAACCTAAAAAGTAATTAATTATGAACAAAATCAAACCACGCGAACGACCTGGAGTATAGAACCGCGACACAGGTGATTTGAAAACAGAGAGAGAGAGAGACAGAGACAGACTATGGCGGTGAGTGTGCGGATGAGAGAGATACAGGCATTCCCGCAAACTTACTGCACGCCGAGCTTGGTCGCGACACGTCGCCACGGCGAGTAGCATCCCGTCGTCTGCTTCTTGCTGTGTTAGCGCGAACACGAACACACGTGTACATATGTGTGCGTATATATACACAACTAAACGAGCTTGTATGGGTGCGCGGTGGATACGTCGATAGCAAGAGTGATTGTGGTTCTACATCTTTTACAAATAAAAAATACTTTAACTCAATAAGGCAATGTTTAAAATTTTAGATTAAAAAAGAAATTTTTATCTAATTATATTAAGTCACTTTTGCCTATACGTATTATCCACTTCGTTACCTAAGTAGCGAATATCACCTCGATTACCGATTGAACCTTTACACATGTTTGAGAGATGCGTCATCGTCAAAAAGAAGAAATAAAACCGAACCGAAAAGAGAGTAGCTTATCGGAGAACATAGCGAAGTAACAAACAATAAATAGGCGAGAAAATAGAAAAAACGGGCAAAGATACAAAGCCAAAATATTAAAATGTATAGAAAACATCGAGTGTATCACATAGAGGAAGTTATAATTGGAGTTAAGTGTCACATACTTGTGTATCTTCGTATAATGTAAAACACTTTACACGTTATCACAATACAATCGTAGTACAAAATACATGTAAAAAAATATGTCGTCCACCACAGGCTAGAAATCGGCACTCTGCTTGCCACATCAAAAGGAGCTTTGCACATTATTGCGCGCAACAAATTCCAAAAAAATGCGTCAAAGTAAAATCTTTTCCCTTCACATCCCATGATCTTTTTTGACAGCACCAATTAAAAAAAGCTGCAAAATATATGCCATACAAAATATATTTCAAATTCTAAAGCATGAGTCGTATTATTCATGATTAAATTTATATTTTTCTGGTTTTAAATGTCAAGTGACAAAGATGCTCACCTGGTTGCGCTCTGCGACTGGCCGGAGACGGAGCTGCGCTTGCTGCTTTTCCCGCTGCTTGTGCTGAGCGACTTTCCAACCGACGTCTATAAAGTAAACAGATTTTATAATATTAAATAACCAGGAAAGATAACTGTTCCGAGATACAAATTAAATTCCATATTTATGAATTAAGCGCTCCACTTATATAACATTTGTAAAGTATGTATCTCATTCATCAAAGTCTTATATTTTAAATGAGAAAAAATATTATATTGCGCTCTACGTCACATTTTTTTTTTACGTATGTATAGGTTAATGCTTGACCACGATCCCACCTGGTGTTAAGTGAAGATGTGGTCGATGAT
>DWLS01006824.1:0-11283 GCA_018246255.1 Pachliopta kotzebuea | reverse complement strand
ATATATATATATATATATGTATATATGTATATATATGTATATGATATAGTTAAATATATTTGAAGAACTACACAACAAAACTAAATTTTACGATGAAGAGAAAATATGTTATATCTGTGTTGGTGATGATGATAAACGTACTGCGTATACCAATGACTATACGAGACATACTATACTGTGATACGAATACAAATAAATATATTATTTAAATAAAAAATCAAAACTGTTATATAAATATATAAAATATACATATACCGTCAGCGGAAGTACAGAAACAGCTTAAACTAAACAAGTAGTTAATACTTTTAATTGTAGCTAAATACAGGGACACTGTATCCTGAAACTAACAAATACGCAGCTAATCGTGTTAAATTCGACGTCTTCTCTTTTTGTATCAGAAGTTAATAAGTCAAATTATTTATATATGTAGTTGTAGTTAAATTTTGTAATTGTGTTTGAGAGGAACAATTGTCTCAGAACAAAATTTAGTTAAACTATCACTCGACGGTAACGCCCTCACTCAAACTCGCGTTTTCATTAAAACTGTATCTGGATTTACTTTAATATCAGATTAAACTCCGCTAGTAGAAGTTATCTATTAGGTTTTGGTTTAACATGTTTAATGTGAAGTAATGACAAAACAAGCGTTAATTAGGATGTTCAGCTAAACACAGAATGCGCTCATTGCGGATTCATATATTAAGTCTTCACATAGCCGAAGTTCGTTACTGAAGCACTACAACTGTGTTCTTCTGATTACAGCCAGGAGGATGTAAGGGATCCCACACAACAGCTCATGGGATACAAGTAGACCTCACCTCGTGGTGCAGCCTGATAATCAACAAACGAAGCTTTAGCTCCTCAATTGTGTCAGTGTGGTGGGAGACATCCCAAATTCTGCCACTATTGGTGGAGATTTATGTCTTGCAGTAAACGTTTAACAACTGATGATTACAGTCAGCAGTAAGCCTCTCGTCTCCAGCAGATGGGAGCCAATTATTGTTATAACGTATACTGCGGGAGGCAATTCCTTTGCGTGCAAACAACGCGGTGATGCTCCGCCAATAAATTGGGAATAGGTCCTGGACAGCTGAACCCCCAAGCCTGCCACTTGACCTCCACACACAATGAGAGTAGAGTAGTCACGGGCCCGGACAATCTGCTCACACCAACTCCGAAGGTTGTGCAATAACTTCACTTGGCACTCGAGCACACGCTCCAGCACACTTGAGGATCGAGTGGCACTCCAGCTGCACGCGCCCTAAACAGTAATGAAAGAGGGTAGAAATTTCCTTCTAATTATAACACCACTAATTGAAGTATTAAGTTCTATTTTATTTACCGAGGTCATGAAACGAGCAAATCATTCACCTAATAGTAAATATTACCTGTTCATAGTTAAGATGGTATGCAGAGCAAAATACCCCAGTAATTTCATCATCATACAGCACTCTTCAATGTGAGACCTATCAAAATCATGAATACTAATGATAGATGGAGTCTATAAAAGATATATAATAGAGACGTAATACTTTTGTCGATGTTACGTTTGTAATAGTTAACTAAGTAAATATTTGATTGTACGGTATTGTAGTGAGAGTGAGGTCGTGTGACGGTGGGTGATGATATCTGGTGGTGATGGGTCGCAGGGGGTGGGGGTTGGTCCTGTCTAACCCCCGGGGCCCGCGATACGATCGCGCGACGTGCGGCTAATAGCGGCCCGTTTGTTGTTAAACGACATTATTGAATTTTGTGGGAGAGTGCAGTCCGCTGCAGCATCAGCTCCGACTGCATCATCTGATTAGCAAATTGATAATGATTGCATCGCTTATCACCGATACTCGCATTTAAAGCGGAAGGGGCTAAACGTTTAACTAGTCTATAAGCCAGTTCTCTGTGTTGATGAAGATATGTGAAAACGTTCAGTTAAGTAAATATGTGATAGATAATGAAGAAGAAAAAATTGTCACAAGTTAGTGTCCTCTCACAAAATTAGGTAAAATTTTTTATTTTTTAGTTAGTACTTAAGTTTAAAATAATTTTAGACAAAGCTGTAATAGTGTGAAGTGTAAGTGTTGAGTCTGTGTTGTCTTGTGTTTATTATTGGTTTTTTTTTATTGATTAATGATAGAAATAATTTTTTTTTTTATTTAACAATTTGCAATCAGTCAATAACTATAAGCAAATGTGAGGAAGGTTGGACATTCAGGAGTGGTTTCCTCAATAGGAAACGTCTTTCTTTGAAGCAAAGACCTTAGTGGTCTTATTTTAAAGTATGAGAAATTAAAGTTAATAACTTTTCCGGACAGGATGGACCGGTCGCGCTGGAAATCTATTGGAGAGGCCTACGTTCAGCAGTGGACTGCAATAGGCTGAGATGAATGATGAATGAAACTTTTCCGTTTCATCATAACTCAATCTTAGGAGTCAACTTTTGACAATTAGTTTAGTGTCATAATTTGATAAGGTGTAATGATACAAAAGTATAGAGTAAAACATTAGTATGACACAAGACAGCATCAGGGAAGGTAAGAAAGAAGACGTGGAAGATATAGCAAAACGTATATTATTTATTTGTATATATTTAGGTATATTTAATATATCTAAAACTCTGAATGTTTATAACAGTTATAGTTTAAGCGTTATAAGCGCCTACATCACAGACTTGCCCAATGTATGGTAATAGGATATCAAATGTTTATATGTTTTTTTGTAATAAATAAATAAATAATATAAGTGTGACGATGTAAAAGAAACAATAAGCAAGTTTTTGTAACAAGGAACCGTAGAAAGATTGGTACAAAACTAAGAGGGAATTGTGTGATAAGAGCTCTTAAATTGCATAGGGAGAAAGGGTAGTGATTTTTCATCTAAACCACTGTTTTTATTAATGATTTTTTTTGTTAATAAATTACAAGTGGCCCATACAAAATTATGAAACTTTGTGGACCCACAACTCGGGAACCCGAACACATACTAACAAAATTCCAACGGCTCTGATATTATCTAAGCGAGATCTGTCTGTATGACATTCAGCATCAACTCCTACCCCTTGTAGTTCTCGAAATTAAAAATTGTTTACGGACAGACGGATGGATATTGTCGTTTAAATAAGGATCTATATAATAGGACTCTATCCGCAAACTCTTTGTTGATCATTTGCATGCAAACATCTCTACGGTTAATCAGGTGAGAGGTGAGAATGCGTTACTTTGTAAGAGAGGTCGCAGCGATTACGGTTGTTTGTACTTCAGTCGTCAATAAATGTTTATGAAACCGACATTTCAATTGATCCCATAAAATGCCCTTTAAGGTTGACAGCGAGTAGACCGCGGGCCGGCGACGGTATGTTTGGAAAAAGGAGCAAGCGCAGGTTTGAGGAGCGGCGATCGACTAACCGCAATGCAACAAAACGAACCACCGTCCCTCTCGCACACACCCCCCGCACCCCTCTGCACCACCCCCCCGTACACCCCCCGCTGACTCGTTAGCGGCGGATAAACGATGTAATACAATGAAAAAGCAAATAATACAAAACGTATACATTGAAGCGGTCGCTCGGCGGCTGCGGGCCGGGGGTTGAAGGGGAGAGGGTGCAAAGGGTGCACGCGATCGTCGAACTCCCCTAAGCATCGGTACAAGGTTCGATCTCGCGCGGCCGGGCCGCAGCGACAACGTGCCGGGGGGAAGGGGGAGAGAAAAAAAGCAGCATTTGTGTGAGGCGTTCACCCAATATGTTCAGCTGAACGAAATTCAATTTTTCTATTTTTAATTGGCGCGGTTCCGGGACCAGGCAGGGGGGGTGAGGGAGAGAGAGAGGAGAAGAGGGAGCACTCACGTTGCCGTCGACACATTTATTGATCATTTAATGTTATTCAATTACAGCAGCACGGAGTGTTATCACACATTGTTCATATCCTCTTATAAGATGCTAGTAGCACTGGACCATCTTCACAGGAAACAGTTCTGAGAGCAACAGTTTCTACTCCTTCTAATCCTATCCATTAACCCTTAAATGCATGATTTTTTATTTAATTATGACATAAATATTTCAGTATAGGTTTCGACTCACACATAAAGGGAAAACTAATTAAAAAAATCTATATTTTTGTAAAAAACATGTATGTAGACATTTGGCTACACTATGCATCTTCGTAGGTGATGAATTCCACCTTCACAATGGTTATGTCAAATTACCCGCCAATTTTATTTTCTGAAGACCCTCTTACACTTGTTTTTTTTCATTATGTTATTAGCTACGATATAAAAATACGTTCTGAAACACTCGTCACAGCTGTCACCTTTTTAAAATGACAAAAATTGGTTTGTAGACTTTTGGCAACAATATGCATTTAAGGGTTAACCTTTTTTACTCTGTCTCATTCTTCATTCAGGTCCAGACCCAGCGAATTAATTGAGTACTCTTTTATATCTTTCGAAGTATACACGGGAAATGGAATTTATATTAACAAGACTACCCAGTTTAGTGATAATCACCAGTCCAGTGTGAATCTCATCACCAATCTCATGGGATGTTATGGAGATAGGATATCTTCACATTTCCGTTTCCTGCAAAGTAGATGGTGAATGGAGTACGCTAGTTAACCTTATCAGCATGGGCTGTACGACCAGCTCGTCGCGCTGCTCCAACAGTATGTTTCGTTGCGTCAGTAAGGCAGTAATATGTTCATGTTACTATAAGACCGGCTGCGGGAAGACAGTTTAATATAACTATTTACGTATTTTTTTTTCTAAATCTTTATCTGTTGTTGTAATTGTTACTCTGGGGCACAACGACAAAGTGTCGGGTTACGTTGTTCGCACGAGCAACCCCCCCTCTCCCTTCCTCTCCCCTCCTCTCCCCTACTCTCCCTTGCTCTCCCCCCGCGGGCGCGGCCGCTTTGTGCAATGCAATATGTCGCCGGCAGATCTTGATGCGGCGACGTTTCACCGCAATTCAATAGCAATAATTACACTTTTAAAACTATTACAAAACACACAAACACACACACGACAATAGCCGATAGTTTATTGTTATATATCCTGTTGTACTTCACCACCCCAACCCCCCCAACCCCCCACCCCATCGCCGTCAGCAACGCGTTTAGCCGCAGCACCGACCAAGTATAACGGAACTGTAAACGATTTATCGCGAAGTGATAACTGCACACACAGGTTTAACCTAAATACTTTTTCCTTAACCTACAGCCTTCAAAGGGGTTGATCAATCCAATACATTATTCTTTTTGCCTAGTTTAACATAACATCATGTTGTAATTAGCAAATATTAGTAAGAACAAAGTCATGATCAATTCAAATCATGATGAGAAGTAACACATAATCACTTCTGTATATTGCCATCAGAACGTTAGCTATTCACAGCTTCAGGCTTGAGTCAATGACTGTACTACTTGATGTTATTTAGAGTAGACTGTTCTATTATGTTGTCACGGATTTGGCTGTGAGCAGCGCCGGCACAGCTCCCGGGTCCGATGCTCTGGTCAACAAAAAACCTGGTGACGCCTCCGGACAATGGGCCCGCGGTCCAGCGGCCCATGTGAAAGCAAATCCGTTTACACAAACCGCTTAATAGCTCCTCGAGGAGTATTCCCGGAACCGCTCACAATGCCGACTCGCGCTTGACCGCTGTCTACGCAGGATTAAGTAAATGTATGTTAAGTATACAGCGTTCAATTCACTCATTGTGGACAGTTTACAAGTGGAGTCAGGGTGAACAATATTACTGTGATATTACAGCGAATGATGCAGC
Source organism: Pachliopta kotzebuea (assembly GCA_018246255.1). Taxonomy (NCBI): domain Eukaryota; kingdom Metazoa; phylum Arthropoda; class Insecta; order Lepidoptera; family Papilionidae; genus Pachliopta; species Pachliopta kotzebuea. The sequence continues at coordinate 5,513 of DWLS01006824.1, read as the reverse complement.
ATGGTGCAGAATATACGAAGAAGAATAATAGAAAAATTCAAACTAGGATACAGTAATGTTCGTACAGTACTGTTTATCAGATGCAATAGGAGCTGCGGTGGTACTTACCTAAATGGTCACCAGCAACCAAATCGTTAGTCCATGTGTAATAGCTTCATGTACATATGTACTCGTACGTTGCGTTCACTCGAAGGCAGGTGTGAGTGAGGTGTGCTGCAGAAGGTGGTGAGGTCGGAGGGGGTAGGAGGAGGGGTGGAGGAGGGGAGTGAGTGCGAGAGGTGCCCGAATTCGATTCCCGGCTATTGAAAAGTTTCAAGAGGCGAAAAGCTTCGACAAACGAAGCTAAGTGAATTTCGAGCCCTCGGGGGACAGGGCCGCACTCGCGCCTCGCTCGACAACAGCGGGGAAGCGGGAGGAGACAGAGAGAGGGAGAGAGAGAGGAGGCAGTGCGTGGAGCTGATGACAGCGGCGCACCTGTAATCATGCGGTGAAAGCTTTGAGAAAGTTCTCAACTATATGTGCATCAACAATGTGGTGATTCACAGCAGAGCTGAATCCTGGACGGATGGAGTTAAACATCTCTTTGCGAACTCTGATTTTTTTTCAGTCATTCCCTTGGTAAGTGTAGGCCAGGGTTCGTTTTTATTTTTATTTTGTACATTCCTTCTATCCTCTACCGATCCTTCATCGTATCTTCTCTCATTCTTCAATCTTTGATTCGTCTCTCTTCTTATTTATTTTTATTCTCTCGTCATACATTGTTTTATTTCGCTACTTGAATGCTAGTCGTTTATTGAGTCTTACAATTATTAAATTTCTATTTTCTATTTCTGTACCTTCTTTCTTATTTACTTCCTTTCGCTTTCTTTATCATACAATTTTCTTCGATCTTATATTTATTTTGGTTTTAAGTTTTGTTTTCCTCTATCGTGTTTTTTATAACTTTTTCATGAAACCTTATTAGCACTTGGCGGCTACAGTCATCACTCGTCATTCGAACGATGTTTATCTTCAGAGTGAACTGTGAGAGAAAAGCATCTTGTTCCGAACTGAGATCCCGCAGAGTTAAGGATGTATAACCGAAGGAATTTTAGTGGGACACAATCTCCCACTTTTCTAGGTATATTCCTGAAGAGTAATCCATCCCATTCGTATAAAACCAGCTAACACCTATCCACATCCCCTCGGACGGCCGTGGCCCGGCTGATTAGGTCCCGAGTGCGGCGCTGGGCGGGCGGCTTGCTTCCAATTTTTATCAATCCCATTTCATTTCCCCTTACGAAAGTTTTCCTCCGACTCTCCCTCCTCCCCACCGCCGCCTCTCACCCCCGCCGCACAGCCTCCCAGTGACGTCACGGTACTGTATCGATACACGGTTTAAATATAACTTTTTATAATTACAATAACTTAAGTATGTAATCTACGTAGGTACGACCACAGCTTCTATTTCTATCGACAAATAATGTGGAAAAATTACTGCGTTCCGGTTTGAAGGGTGCTGTATGCTATTGAAATTCAAAAACCTCTCAAGGGAAGCGCAATGTGGTGCTGCATACCATCTTAATCAGAGCCATGTCCATCAGGTGAATGACTTGCTCTACTCGCCTCGTAGTATAAAAATATCAAATATTGTGCGTAACTTGAATATTATGCAACTAAATTTACAAAGCAATGACTTTTTAGTTCCCATGTAATATACCAAATTAAAAATAAGTTTAATATTTAATTCTCTTTCAATGCACAGGGCAAGGAAACCCTTCTCCGATGGTAAGTGATACATCCGATGATAGTGTTATAATAGTATGACACGTCTTGCGGTAGTTTTTCCATTTACTGTACTATTTCAACTGGCACGTCATCATCAGCTGATAGATGTACTGCTGGACATAAGCCTTTCCAATTACTGGTGGGATTTGGGCCATCTCCCAGCATGCTGGCTCAATGAGAGTTGGTAAGGAGCCAGAATCTCGTTGGTTGATTAGCAGATTCTACACTGAGCAGATAAAACTCGTGAGTTTTATTATATTAAAAAATATTAAACCCCAATAGTGTATATGTTGATGAATGATAGAGGAAAGTCAAAATGTAATTTCTGGGAAGGAGAGCAAAATAGAAAAAACCCAAAATTCTTGTCCCTTTTTACAGAACGAGGAATAAACTGAAATTAATAGTACCCGTTACTCTCAAGTTAACGCTTTATTTTTAAGCTGTGTAAGCGCAAGTGGCTTGTTCGTTAAACAGGGATCGTCAATTCGATCCTTGGCAACATTTTATAGGAGTTAACTAGGCCGTAAACTTTGTTATATTTGTACTGTAAAATTGACGCTAACAACAGCATTTACTTATTTATTTAATTTATTTGAAAACTGCTTTGAAACACCTAAAATAAGGGTCCAACAGGCTGACTTAATGCCTATGACCATTCTCAAAAAGTCAAACTAGGAGGCGAAGGATGATGTGGTAGGTGAAGTGAGAAACTTAGATTTAAAGCTTAAAAAAATAATAATCATTATATGGTATATAAATGTTCATATAATAATATATATTATAACAAAAGAAGATAACTTTATATACAAATACGTAAAGAAATACATATATAACAAGTAGCTAAATTCTAAACAATTCCTTTTCACCAGTCTCATGAATACTTTTCTGTTTGGAGCATTTCTGTATCTACATATGATAAAATTGTGTACGCTGCATATTTTACTACATTACTGTCACTAGAAACTGAGTGAATGAGGACCAGTAATATAGTTATGTTATATATATTATAGTATTAATATTCGCTAAAAGTATTAACTCAATATGTCAATATTTGATTCCCGAAAGATTTCTGCGGAATTATTGAGGTTGTGGTTTTTTTTCTTACACCTTTCTTCTTTCGTTATTTTTAGTTTCCTTTATCAAATATTATATTTTTATTAAGATTACTATTTTGTTCTGATATCTTTTTGTTTGTATCTATTTGTGTTAGGTGAATGTTCATTGTTTGTGGTCTTTTACTGATATATACTATGTATTGGTGATTACTTATAAATGGCTCTTGATTCTAATTAATGTTACTTGTAATAGCTGTAAGTTGATAAAATTAAATAGTTTTATTAAGACAAGCATATAAAATGTTCACGAAACAATGAGTAGAATTATATGCATCGCAAGACTTGTTTGCAAGATTTGATATTTTCTTATCTATACATATCATCATCATCAACCTGCTGCAGTCCACTGTTGAAAATATCGTCGCTATATCTGCTAGGGACCAGACCTCTGTCTAGGATGTGATATAAATAAATACACTTATTACTTAAACAGCTGCAACAGTACCAATAAGGTTAATTCTCTGAAAGGTTAATAGATTCGTTTAATTGCTATCGCCCGATTACACTTCTTATCGTCGTGGAATCTCGCGGTAACCCTTTTCTTTTATAACAAAGAGACCTGGCGGGGACGTCACCTGGCATCATCCCCTCACCCCTGCCCCAATCACAGCCCCGGCACAGCACAGCCTTGACGCCAAACACAAAATTGACGCTGCAATGATGTATACTTAACAAGTCTCCGATCTAGGATAACTTAGCACTAAGCTTAAATCTATCTCAAGTGTTGCTCTGGTCGCTTCCCCTCTCCTCAACCTTCTCTGAGGGTCACCACGGAACATTAGCGGGGTTGTAGCAAAATTATCATAACGAACAATTCGTTACGGCGTTATATCGCTTACATACAAATGTTTTAACAGCTAATGCAGTAATGCGAGCGGGGTGAAGTGGGTGGGGAGGGGATGAAGTGGTGCGGGGTTGTAGGGGGTGCAAGGGGTGCAAGCTCAACTCGGGCTCACGCTGTAGCGCGCTCATTGTGAACGGTGAGAATGCTACAGGATGTTGCAAAATAACATATCCCATACAAAAATTAAATCTTCAGTTTGGACAATAGATGAGCTCCATCATTATACTTCATTATGAACCATACCCAGAACAGAGTACGTGTATATTATATATATTATACTTTTACCTCTAAATTATTCTTTACTTAGTATCCTACTACGATACCTTAATAGTTACTTAGTGGTACACGCATTCTGTGAACGTTATTCATAATATATTTTCACAGCATATAATTCTGATAAAAAATTTTCAAAATGATATCTACACACGTCAAAATTAATTTTACAAATCTTACTCAGAAATCAGGAGTACTATAACCTCGAGTCGCCTAATTGACCCCCACCCGCCGTCCCTCGCGCCTGTTAGTTTAGGACTTTAGATACAACCTCGACAGAGATAACATTAAACTAACTTGTAACTATTAACTTGCCGTTCCTACTTACGTGAGTCAATTTGATAGATAAATCATTAATAACTTACATTAGTAATACTAAGTATAATACATTATCTATATCGAGTATATAAATAAAAATGTATTAGGAACATCCTGTATCAGTTTCAGTAATATTTTTATCACTTATTATAACACCGTGAAATTTGCCATTACACCGCAGTAATTACGGCGCATTCACACAGCACGGGGATGAGAGGGGTAGGAAGGGTGGACGGCGTACATTGCCGGCTCGGTACTGTAGCTGGTGTATGTACAATATTCTGTCCATACAAACGGCGCAATGTATGCAGCCTGTGTAGCGGCCGGCGGCAATGGGCTGTTAATCAGATGAGTGCACCGCTCCCTTTACCCCCTCAACCCCCCGCCGCCCCCTGTTGTAGGTAATCCCGGTGCGAATGGGCCAACAGCCAGCTCGAGCCCCAACTGTAGCACTTCAGGCTCAAATTACTGCTACTTCGTGATAGCCTTGTGGTTGGAACACCAGCGGGATTCGGATCCGGCTTACACCGATTAATTCTTCAATTTACGTATCAGTTAGTATAACACCTAATAACACGTGTTTTAATCAAATCGCTTGGTTGTAAAGATTAAAAAAGATACTATATTAATGGTAAGTGTGAGACAGAGACAGCAGAAGCGGTTTCTTCCTCTTCTCTGTGAAATGGTGAACTACATCGAGTCTAAGATCTGAGTACTTTCAGATTTTCTGGTGATTTGTGCTAGAATGATCATCTGGTTTAGGAGTTTTGATTTGAGACCGGAGACCGGAGTCCGGAGCAACAAATATATGAAATATATTTGTTGCTCCGGAGAGTGCGGCGCGCGGTGCCACGGCCGGGGAAATCATTATGAACGACGCTGATGGCGTGGAAATGGTCGATTAGTTGAACTGAGGCGCTGCAGCATCAGGAAGTGGCGGAGAAAACGCAGTGCGCTTCCTGCGGGGCGCGGGGCACGGGCGGCGGCGGGGCGGAGAACTAACCAGGCATCAGCTTCGGCATCATGACGAATGTGAAGAATGAATTAGGATGTATGTATGTAGGGAGGTCAGTTATATAACTAATAATATCTTACACTGGAAGTGACACAGGGCAGTCCTTATACTGGAAGTGACACAGGACAGTCCTTACACTGGAAATAACACAGGATAGTCCTTATACTGGAAGTGACACAGG
>DWLS01006823.1:0-11283 GCA_018246255.1 Pachliopta kotzebuea | reverse complement strand
GGAGATATAAATCAAATCATGATATGAGAAAGGAGCTGAGAGCTGCCCGTGGGTATTAACTTTGTCACAATTAGACATTAATGTATTACAATTGTAATTAATAAATATTAAGCCACAATCTGATGAGCACAATGCGTTACCTTGTTATGAGTAGACGTATCTCTTACCATCAATAATACGTACTACCTATACGTAAAATTTAGGCGAAATGTTAACATTTTTAATCTTTTTTAAATTTTGTAGCGTTCTCCTTCGTGTTGTGAGTAAGGGCCCTCTCCTTCTATTTATTTAATACTCTTTATTTTCTTTCCCTTTTTGCCTTCTTTCCCTAACTTGCCTATCCTTTCATTCTACATTTCCTTCTTTCAATCTTTCCATATATCTTTATCTTCACTTACTATTGTCAACCTTTTACAGAAAAACCATAATAATATCATCATCGGCCTGTAGAAGTCCACTTGTTTGATATAGCCCAATAATCTCTTCACCGATCGGTTCTGCGCTGCTCGTATCCAGCGATTTCCCGCAACTTTTACCAACCTTTTAATATTCGATACATAAATTCATTAATTCAAAACAGGCAAAGTTTTTTTTATTTCATTAAGTTTTTACTAAAATAATTTAGAAGTAATCGCCACGCACAATTTCCGTATGTATATCAGCGTTGATTTTCCGGTACTCAAATTGCGCAAACTGTCAGAAAAAATATTTAACATTGTATTACAATAGTCATATTACAGGTTTAATGATGGAATATCAAATAGCTCTCAGTTTGATGAAACAGCAGACCCAATTTCTCGCGCTAAGAAGAGAGCCCCGTGAGTTGTTACGTCTAGGACTAGCGCAATGTGATGATTATTAGCACTAAATTGTTTTATTAATAAACGTTTATCTGATGTCTGCTATCCAAAAATATTATTTGTTGATCTTATACTATTTTCGTTTATTCATCATCATCAGCAGCAGCCGATAAACAGCTACTGCTAGACATAGGCCTTCCCCGAAGTTCTCCAACTCTAAACGGTCCTGCGTTGTCTGCAAAAAGCGGACTCCCGCGACTTTCATCAGATCATCAAAGCATCAAAATTCAAGCGGCCGCTTCTCTAGAATCTTACTGCCCCGTCGGACGTTAGTCGTTTATTGCAAAACATCAAATGAATACTTCATTCAAAATATTTTGTTCCTAATCTGTAATCTAGTCATATTGTTGTCAAAAGTGTTTATAAATGAATACATGTAAATTTTAAGCAAATCCGTATGCGGCGGCGGTTAATGTATACTCACAGTGCGCATTCGTCGCGGTGTGCTGGAAGCCAAACAAATAGCAACAAGCTATTGTGTCGAGACCCGACTTTGGCCGGTCGCGACAGGCGAATGAATTATTCAAAACGATTTCACTGTGACGATAGAATCGGTAGCGCTACCATCCAGCTATTATTAACAATAGACTATATATGGAACATTCTAGGTGTGGATCTATTTTGTATGACCAAAATCATCTATTTATTATTTCAATCGCAACAGACATAACCTATTACATTTTGTATAAAAATACATAAATACAAAGAACGGTATATAAAAGACAAGAGATATTAATAAGCGAAAAAAGTCTGAATGATCTTATATTAATCCTGCATACAAACTTTGTATTCGACCAAACGGGGCTTAAGGAAAAGTTCTTAATTAATATCGCAATGAAAATTATATTTCTTGAGGGCTCGGGCTAAAAAGACAGACTTCAAGTGAGTAAGAGATTAGTTTTTCACTCCATCAGCCGACAGATGTCTACTGTTGAACATAGGCCTCCCTCAATACAGGTGAGGATTTGGACTATCTCCCACCTCTATTGGTCCACGCTGGACCAATAGAGGTTGGTGGGGAGCCAGAGCCTGGTTTGACTAGCAGGGTGCACCGTGAACAGGTAAGGTCGGCTTGGGTCCCGTGAGTTGTTATGTTGAACCTCTTACACATATAGAGATTAGTTGCACATTGTTAAATATAAAATAGTGATCTCACCGGTGTTAACTATAATTTATCTATTATCTTGGATAATTTGTAACCGAAGCTGAAAGGAAATTGGATTGGTTTGATTACCTTTGCGAAGGCTTTTGTTTGCGGCACGGCAGCGCGCGGCACTCCGACCCAGTTTCAAATAACGCCCCGGGGAGGAAACCTGACAATGTAAGCCGAGCCGGGCTTTTCTAATACAGCGTAAATATTAAACTTCCAATAATAACAGACAACAATATTTTTCATTACAAAAACTTGATATTAATTCCTAAAATTTCGAAACATCCCCGAGATAAATTTATAGGCCCTATTACAGAAATAAGTTTGTTATACAAAAATTGCTTTCCAAGAGGCAATAAATTGAGATACAAATTTAAATGCGGAGATAATGCTTACACAAATTTTGCAATCACAATTATATCTACAGAATATATTGAAAATACAATTACACAATTTATAAAGCGATTAGAGATATAATTCATTGTGCAGCTGTATAATTCGAAAGGTCAGTCCAGGGTCAGGCGGGTAGGAAGTACCAGTTTCAGATATTATATTTAAGTATAAAAATACTCGTGTATAATTGCGGACCTGGTAGCAGATAAGATTAATCATCAAGTCCGCCTCGATATGCGCAAACTTGGTTATGTCTTGATAAACTATCAGAATAGAAACAATTTTTAAGACAAACTATGCATCTTAATCTATGAGCCTAGAAAAGTTAATCTATTTTACGATATATTTTGGTGAACTTAATAGTGAAGTATGGGAGATTAAAGATTAGATAAATGGTACTTATAAATCTTGCTTACTTTTGTCCACTGCTGAATAAAAGCGTCCCGAATTAACAAATCATACTTTGCGTCCCAAAATATATTTAATCTATTATAATAGAGGTTGGAGCAGTGATACGCTAGCCACGAGGCTATCTACGTAACGTGTGACGCGGTAGTATATACAAGCTACACAAACATTCATACTACTGTTGTTAGAATCCCGCGCAGTTTTCCTTTTAACGACCTCACTTACGACCACAATCCACGTCAACTTAATTAGACAATAAGTATTGACCGCAATTAACGAAACAATACTATTATCAAAAATTCAACTTCAACTTTCAACTTATGCTTTAATTTCTTAAGCTGTCTTCAGGCTTATTGACAGTCTAATAGACCGGCGACCACAATAAGTAGCAGCTAGCCAGGCGTGTACTAAAACTCTTTCAAATGGACATCTATTTCAAACTCTTTTTAGAATGGATCGAGAAGCTTTAGTCGTTTTTTTATACTCGCAGTTAATAGTAAAAGTTTAATTTAGTAAGCAGTTACCGTAGCCTGTAGACGCAATACCAGAAGCACTATTGGCGCGTTGACTGCCCTGGAAGAACCTTATCACGCCCTATTTGAAAGACTCCATTCTGTAGCTCCTTAGTAACACCTCGGCAAGGAGTTTTTCATAATTTGAAGGTTCTTTTGTGAATTTCTGATTTGATCAGGCAGAGATACTCCAAGCATTGCCCTCTCTATTACTTGCTGTGTGATTCTGAGCTTTCTTATGTCCATATTTAGCGACCAGGTTTCGAAACATGGTCGTCACTAGCAACAAACACTGTTCGATGTTTTTGATCTTCCTTCTCTCAGTGGCTGAAAACTACAAGAGTTTAGGATAATAATGTTTATTAATTATTTACTTCATTACTTGCTTTATTACTAACGGAGTTTATGTATCGTTTTAATATTTCTTTCATAAAAAACGTTAGAATCATGATTAAACAAATGCAATTTTTTTTTAACAATAGTCAAGACTGTTTCTTAATAAGCATATACATCGTTTTTTATTATATATTAATTGTAAGTCTGAAGATTGAGCAATCGAATAATACCAAGACTAATAGATATAAATCGGAAGAACCGCGTTACGCCCTTTTTGAAAGACCCAAGTAGTTAAATATTTCCAAAAATATTTCTAGTAATAACAAAGTTAACTTACTGGGTCAGCAAGACTTAACATTTCACGCGACGAACACAATGGGGGTATTGTGTAAACATTTAAATAAGCACCTTACTGTTATGTATGGACAAGTCGTACATCACCGTAATTGTTTGTGTTTGTTTTGTCACTTTATAATAAACAGAAATTTTAATGTTTCAGTGACAATATAATTAATTTATAGGGAATCGAAATAATTATGAAGGAATTAGTAAGCCTGTCGTGTGATAGTAAGTGATCTCCCTCGCCAATGAACAGCCGAACAATTTATATAGTAGCAGCTGCTTTGTTCAATTTCGATGAATGAGAAGACGTAATTTTTCTTAAAGATACCTAAATGCTTTATAGTATTGTATGTATGTGTATATATAAGTACGTATATATACGTATCACTAATTTCTTTATGCTATAAATAACTTTCTCCCTTCAGCTACCACAGTTTCTCCCACCTCCTAGGTTGACTGACAGAGAATGCTCATAGGCATTAAGTCCGCCTATTGCATCCTAATTTTAAGAGTATCAATAGAGATAAAAATATTAATTCTCGACATAGCTGAATCCATAAAGCAGTTACTTAGTGTACTTTTTTATTTTAGGCAGCGAAGCGAGCAAAGCGTTTACCTGATTGTAAGTGATACAATTGCCCATAACAAAGCGCTCGTTAAGATAGTATACACTTGCACGATACGCTCGTCGCCTTGACATATAAGATGTTAAGTCTCGTTACCCCAGTAATTTCATTAACTTACAACACCCTTTAAACTGAAACTTACTTAACTGCACATTACTATTTGACGGTAGAAATAGAAGCTGCAGTAGTACCTAACTTTCCAGTAACAGAGATCAGTATGCGGTAGGAGTAAATTGCTTGAAGTAGACAAGCCTTTTACTCTATATAACAAACAAAAGATATTAATATCGATATTGTCAACTAGACGAAAGTACAAAGGTGGTGTTGCCAAACTGTAATGGAGAAGCTAAATTGCTTACGACTGTAACAGATTTGTGTGTGAAATTGTCGCGCCATTGAACAACGGAGGTCACAAACGATCTATTCGGAGAAATTGTAAGCGAACGCCGTCCTTGTGATTAACGAGGGTTCATTAAACGACAGACACAGTAGCGTCCTGTGATCTAAACCAACGAATAAATAAATAAGATCTGTATTCTAATTTTGTTTATAATAATCACGTAGTGACATGTTGTAAATAGTTTTGGCTAAACTTTTTTCGACCGGCCGCCTGCCTGACATCAACCCTCTTTGGGAATGCTGTTGAGAAGAGAAGAACATGTTGTGCCGACCCTACATAAAGTGGACCAGGGCATGAGAAAGAAGAAGAAGAAGAAGAATCACGTAGTGACATCTCCCAGTTAATATTTTTATTTATTCTACTGTACCATTAGACCAGAGTTCCCCAAACTTTTTTGTGTCGTAGACCCCTTGTTGTGTTTTTCCGTGTTGTGCAGACCCCCTACTTACCTGATATTGATCTACTGTAAATTTCTAACTGTAGTGAAGTTTAAAGTGTTAAAAACTTAAAGTAAAAACACATGTTAATTTAAACATTTATTAATTAAATTTAAATTAAAACTCAGGAAACGAATATTCGTATTTGTCCTACATTCGTATTTATAGAGTGAGGAATTGAACAAGTCAGTGCAAGTTGGCGAAGCTCTGAGACTGCGACTCTTAGGTTTTTACAAGTTCAAAATGTATTGCTACCACAAAGCGAATACCAACATCATACAACTTACACAATTTTATAAACATATATAATATTTTTTTTACTTCATAGGTAATGTTATAAATAATGTATATATTTTGATATTATAAGATAGTATGATGTAAGTAAACTATCAGAGTATGTGTTGACGTCCACTGTCGTGGACCTCCATTTTCATTTCATGGACCCCTATTTAGACTGCATTATACTAACAAAAAGTTCAACTGGTGGTAAGTGGTACTCTTACTAGTAACATTGTAGCGCTGGTTAAGACTCTATATACACAGCACAATATAGCGCTCGACGCTTTGTTACGTAAGGTGTAACTCTCGTTACCGAGGTAATTTCACTAGCATACAGCACTCTTTAAACCAGTACATAGTAATGTTTGGACAGTATTGTTTGTCGCTTGCAATAGGAGCTGTGGTACCACCTAAGGCTTACCACCAACATAACATCACCTGTTTGAATAGAGGTTTAGCTTCTCTTTCTTAATGATAACTGCATAAGAGTGGAACAACTAGCCGGCATCAATGTTTTCGTCCAAATACGATGTGTCTTTAAGTAAAAAGTAAATAAGTTATTCCTGATGTGCTTCACCACTGCAGGTCACATCATCAATATCTGTCCGCTATTGAGAAGCTTTCCCAAGGAACAACACTTGCAAAAAGTCAGTCATGCACATTGGGCAAAAGTAAATCAAGAAACGCAATAGACACAAATTCTTCTTCTTCCTTAAGTGTACTCTACGTTACTGGAGATTGGCCGTTAGATACAAATTAAAATTTTTTTTTGTGACGCAGGTGAAGTCTTCTAAAGATACCCTTCATCTGGGGAAAGGTTCGGGTTCTGAAGGATTCATACCCGCTAAAACCCCTTCGGTGACCAACTTTGGTGCATTGCGGAGAGCCCCAGGATCTCCTACGATCATCAAGTATTATATTAGATCTCTTCTTTTATATTTTCGACCGAATAAAGACTTTCCATAACAGTAATTTATCAATTGATCAAATTTGACTTTCATTATTATATATAGCAGAAAAATACATAAGTTACGGCAACTGTAGCATTTAATCCATAATATTTCATGAAATATATATAAGTTGCGGTAAGTACAAAGAAAAAGCGGAAGCACATGCGGCATTCATACAACGATCACGTATCGTTATTGGCCCCTCAAACTATTTATTACAGCGATCCAAAATGGAAGGAATTCATTAAGCATCATTTGGTAACGGTACATTAACTTTATATTCGGAAGTAATTTTTTGTCAGTTAAAACAAGTAACAATGAAACTCGTAAATGTTTTAAAGGAAAGTTCAACTGCAAATCTATACAATTCATAGCAAAATGTCCCAAACGGCAAACATGATTTCATTGGTCATCCTCCAAATATTGAACCATATCCAAGTTTGTATTTGAAAAAAGGATAATCACGTAATAATAAGTGATATATCGATGTATAACAACGTGTCTCTAGTAAATACCTTTAAATGAAATGTCGTGACGTTCATCGTGAGATGGTAAAGTAAGTATCATCTACACTAATTTGCGCCGCATTGCTATCAATTTTGCCCTAAGATGACTAGTCCAATGTAGTGTATTCATTTTAATGAAGGATTTCTTGTTATGGACATTAACACATCAAGAGGAACTGGTCTCGTTTTATTTTCCTTTAGAAAAAAATCGTGTTTGTAAGGGGTCCTATATAACATCTCACGGGTCACAAGCCAATCTCACCTGCTCATCATCAACAAACTCATCAACAAACGAGGGTCCTGCTCCAACATTAAGCCAGAATTGTGGGAGACGAGCCAAATCCTCCAACAATTGGGGGAGATTCATGTCCAGCAGAGACTTTTACTGCTGATAATGAAAGAAAATCTACTCAGATGATCCCCAAGTTACTGTAACTATATAGTTTGATCTTTCTTATGAGAGATATCTAAGGATAACAAACACAGATGGTGATCAACATAAAAATGTCGTTTTTGACATTTTTGACATTGCGGTCATTTATCAATGACTTGATTCATAATAACTTTAATACTGTTTGTCACAGCAGCAAATACTTTCAGTTGAAAGGATAATTAAGATTGACTGGTAGAGAATGCCAAGTTCGCCTATTGGATCCTAATTTTTGGTGTTTCAATGAGGTTCAAATAATTAAAAAAAATTACTTCTTTACAAACAACTGTGAGTTCATTATGTAATGGACACAACTCCCGTGCCCTATTTGAGGTTTACAACACCGCACAATACAGTTCATCAGACCTCAATATTGAAGCAGAAGTAGACAGAGAGTGGGCTCGCTGCGAACGAGTTATTTTTAACGTAATGCGAGCTCGGATCAATACTACACATGTATACAATTGTGTAGCTGTAGCTAATGTAGTGGAACGGCTGCGATTCAACAGTGGAGTAAGAGTTAAAAATGAAATGTATGTTCTACATCATCATCGTTACAGCGAATCGCTATCCACTGCTGAATAAATCTCTTCAAACTATTTTCAGAGTAACTTGTCCGATGCTACAGCATCATGCAATTCCCTGCGATCTTTAGATTTAAGTAAATTTAAACATAAAGATTAATTTTCAAAATATAATCATAACTTTTGTAATCTGCGAAATCAGAATAAAACAAAATCTTTATATATATGTAATAAAGTATGCTGATGGTAGATTTCCGTTGCCGGAGACCCTCTGGGTAGATACCACCGCAGATCCTATTTCTATGGCCAAATAGTAATGTGCAATCACTACTAAGTTTCGGTTTGCAGGGGGCTGTATGCTAATCATATTACTGGGGTAATGAAACTTAACACATTATGCCTCCAGGCGAGCACAATGTGATGCTGTATCTACTACTTTAACCAGAGCCACGTTGTTATGAGCAATCGTGTCATTTACCATCAAGTAAACGGCTTACTCGTCTCGTTACGTCTCCAATAAAAAAATATATTGTCTACCTCTTTTATTGTAGGTTAGTAAAATTCTTCAAGCCAAATTGAGACTGCTAATTAAAATACTTAAACACCATAAGATTAAAGTAGAAACATAATTTAGTTAAGTAGATCGATTCGCAGATCGTGCTCAAATATGCGCATAATTTGTAGAAAAGTCGAGAACATTAATAATTCATATGAATAATGGATTATTGTAAGCACAGGATAGGGACGGACCAGTGTAAAATTTAATTTTCAAGTATATTTCGGATTTAAAACATAAAAAGATACTAATCTAAACGTTACGTGGCATAAACAGATATATTTTTATAAATATTACTGTGTCTCGGTTCTGGCTAGTGGAATTACTGGGGAAATTAAATAGTCTAAAATCTCTCGGCATAATATATATCTTATTGTTATAGGTACATTCTTAGGTTGCTAGTCTAATAACTTCTTTAATAAAAATTATATAAATACCTTCAGCTTTATATTCAACTAAGTGTACCCAGAGAGTGTTTCAACTAAGAATAAAATTATCGTGCCTCATAAAATTTAAATCAAATGTAAAATTGGAGATAAAGGTCTATTATAATGTACATAATATATATAACACCTTCTAACAGCAAAGTGATATATATAAGAAAATTTAATTATAGTTAAGTATACTAAATAGTCGTATTAGTTCTTTCTCGTTTAGAGTACAAACGTCCATCCAACCTTAAAGAGCTCGAAGCAAATAAAAAAAAACATTGTCCCAAAAAATAATAATGTTTATCGTTATAAAATTTCTTATTGTTTAACTGGCAATATTATAAATAGCCTTCCTCTAGAAATACAGAATATTCTTGCATCTTCTGGATCAAACCGAACTAGTCTAAAGAATTATCTATTTAAAAACCAGCGAGGATATGATTGGTGCTAAAATATAACTTAGACTGTACTGTTGTAAACAGTACTAGTTTCCAAGTTGTAATTAGTTATTAATTTATATGCTCTGATCTATCTATAAAAAATAAATACAAAAGCGCAACAGGAAACTGACGCCATCAATGAACAATAATAAAATTATCATAGGAATAACGTATTCTTACATTAAAGGCATCATTAAAGAAGTATGAATTGTTTTATATAATAATTGATACTGCCCAGGAGTTGCTGGTGGACCCTGCTCTGACGTCACTGTATGCAGAGCAAGGTGATATGAATAATTTACAACAAATAGATGCTTTACAACGCACGTCACAGCCTACAAATTGCCGCATACACTTGAGATCGTACGTATCGTATTACTTACTCGTGTTCATGAAGAGTAATGACGGTACAGCATCAGAATATTGAGTTTCAAGAATACTAAACTAATTTATGAATAGAAAATATTATCATCATCATCTTCATCCATCCGACAAACGTCCATTGCAGGACTAAAGCCTCCCCCAAAGATTTTTTCTGCGATTTATTTCTCAAAGATTAGTTCTGCGCTGACTGCATCCAGGGGTTTCCAGCGACCTTCACCAGATTGTTGGTCGACCTAGTGAGATGCCTTCCAGCACTACCTTTACCGGTACGCGGCCGCCGCTCTGGGATCTTACTACCCCATCTTCCGTCAGTCCTTTAGCAATGTGCCTTACCCATTGCCACTTAACTGTAGCGATCCTTAGAGCTATGTCAGTGACTTTAATTCTTATGCAGTATTAATAACATAAACATATTATTTTAAAAATTATTGTATTCTCTTATATGGTTGCTGTCTTGTTCTATCAATCCTATTTCAATACTAGAGTCACATTTGCTGTTTGGTTAATGTTCCACACCTACCTACTATCTCCATATTGTTATTTTACTGCCATATCAGCACACATTTTGGCTATCAATATATGAAAAACAGAAAATTGTAGGTAAACATACTTCTTTTTTATATATACCAGTAAGGTAGTAAATAAGTATACGACCTGCCTGATGGTAAGAAGTTACCGTAGCCTATAGACACCACTGGCGCGTTGACGACCTCTAAAGAATCTTGTCACTTTTTAAAAAACTACATTCTGTAGTGTACAAACCTTGGCAGGGAGTTCATTCCCTCCCTCCTTAATGGTTCTTTAAAGAAAATTACTTTGAAACGGGACCGCACATGACCATAGGATTGGAGTTTAGTACATTTATCCACCATACAGGCAGAGGTTTATTTTAAATAATCCATCACTTGATTTTCAGTAATAAATTTTAAGAGAAGCTGATAACACTTGGCTAGCGAAAGTCCAGTATATTTTGGATACAAAAGATATCTGAGTAATGTGTAATATATACAGTGCGATACAAAGATAATCCAATCGCTGTATCGATATTGATACAGCGCAAAACAAATAGCCTATTCATATCAAAGTATAATACACGGTGCATATTGCAGTAAACAAGAGTGATACACTTGATTTTTGTATAACGGTCTATTAGTGTAATTGTAACAATATGTAATTTTTTAATAACACCAATTTAGTTAAAGTAGTAATACTAGGTATCTGTTGCCGGAGACTGTCTAGTTGAGTGATTCCCAAAGTGGTCTATATCGACCCCTAGGGGTCTATGACAACCTGCAAGGGGTCTACGTCAGCGAAAAAAA
>DWLS01006822.1:0-11283 GCA_018246255.1 Pachliopta kotzebuea | reverse complement strand
TACAATATACATATATATTATTATATTACAATATACAGTTCACTCATGTTTGGGTCTGAATCACATCTTCCAAGTGATGATGTTTAGAAGACAGTACAGGCGGCCGCAGTAGCGTAATACCTAACGGCAATCTGTTGATATTTATTTCTCTCAGGCAAACTTGAACACTATAATCTTGATTATATGATCGAAATTAAAAAGAAAAAAAATACTTTTTACTTTAATTTAATATTTTTGTTTTAAATCACTGCGCTGACCAACAAACACGTCCGTTTGTAACGCGTATACGTACTTGGTAATGATCGCCGACTTACGGAAAAAGAAGTTACCTTAGGAAGAAGAAGAGAACTTACCGTCAAGTAACGGTGGCTCCATGAAACATTCTATGGGTATCGTCACCGTCGCGCCTCTGGTGGCACGTATCACCAGTTTGTCTTGAATAGAACGGACATCCCTGCAGGAGAAAAGGTTTATGAACGAGCGACTCCATCAGCACCACGCACCTTTGCCTCTTGATGATGAGGTAGAACATGATAACGTTTGTCCTTTAGTGAGGTTATAACCTATTGGTTTGAACACCTGCTTTCCACTCCCAGGAAACCATGTTCAAATCCGGCCTGTACCAATGAATTGTTCACGTGCTTTAAGCCACAAAAAAAACCGTTTCTCCATTACTTCTTAATGATCAAAGCAGGTAGAGAATGCCGATGGAGTACAGGATACCTGAAGATCCAGAACTTATCTTGATATATCAATAATAATTTATGAATAGACAGATGGATTAACCTGGGTTTAAAATGTATCCTCAGCTCCATGGCAGAGCCTGAAGTTATCTTCATGCCGCGTTTGCCCTTCAGCTCCACCTGCAGCTCGGAACGCGCCGGCGGCTGCAGCGACAGGCGGACCTCGTACCGAGAGACGTTCAGCAACCGGACACGGAGCTGGAGGTGGAAACACAATGAGATATATGATAACCAGCAAACGACCGAGATACTCTCCAGACGAGGAGTAGCGCACTTCTCCCACGACAATTTAGTTATACCATGTACACCATATCGTCTTTATATTTTCATGAATTATGCTAGTAACTATGTAGCACATTAGGTAGTTAGTTATAGCTTATAAGAAAATGGGCGATTTGAAAAAAGTTTAGTTAAGCTTTCCTCTTTTTACTTTGGGGAAGAGCCTCTGTTTAGCTTATTTTGTTTCTTCCTTTCTGTTTCTCTAATATCACTTTCACACTATTCATTATCTTTAATGCTATTCGTTGCGTATTCTAATGTCTTTTTACATGCAAATGGTTTTTATTTAATTGTTCTAGTTAAGTTAGGTCAAGGATTGACTATCGTGCTTTGTTTTTTTAATTTTATATTTATTTCCTTACTTCCTATTTCCTTCTTTCATAGTTATACTCTCTTCTTTCACTCTACTATTTATCATGCATATAGTTACTTCTGAGCTGATTAAGATTATACCCTTAAGAATTATTGCAATCCCAAAAATATCATACAAAAATATGGGTGTATTATTTTCAATAGGAATACTTTGAGTTGAATATACATATACAAGTATCTATTAAATTAGCTCTCACTCTTTCTCTTCCCACTTATATCTCTGTCCATCTATTCTGCCTTCACATAATCCTTTTTCCCTCGGCTTTCTTATTTTGCTTTAATTATATTTACATAGTTCAACTTGCGGAGTCAGGATCCGCGAGCTTAGGGACCGATGAAGCTTTCACATTCAAGGGTGTGTGTTGCCGTTAACCGTCGTACGCATAGATCCATGGGTCGAGGGTCAAAGAGGGAGGGGAGCATCCTGTGTTATGTTTTCTACATGTAAATACTAATTCGTGATAGCGTAGTTGTTTGAACGCTAGCTTTCCGTTCTAAAAGTGCCGGTATTGAATCCGGTCTGCACCAATGGATTTTTCCGACCGATATCACGTGGTTTAAGACATATATCAAATCGCGTGGATGTAAAAGAATATATTGAATACCACGTGATCGTATCCGAGGATGAAGTTGATGAAACTGAGCTGAGCGGGATCGCAGAGGACGCAGAGCGGCTGCGGCGCGGGAGCTGCGGCCGGCGGCGGCGACACCACCGGCACCGGCGGCGGTCCACAGTAACTAGGTCATTAAATAACCATCAGCCATCAATTGGTACTTGACTATCATACAAATGGATACTAAGGAATAATGAAACCAGCGACGTTAAGGTGAGCGGATAGCACAATAGTACAATCTACCAATACCCGGAGAAATACGCCGAAATGTATTATGGTCTTATTAAAACCTTATACAGCAAAATAGTACATATTTTTCTATGCTATTAGGTGATGAGACGAGCAAGGCATTCACTTAATAGTAAGTGATAAGCTTATTGATAACATAGAACTGGTTAAAACAGCACCACATTGCGCTCCTCTTGAGACGTTAGTAGTTTCGTTACCTCAATAATTTCACTATCATACAGCACCTTTCAAACTACAACACAGTAATGTTTGCAGATTACTATTTAGCGGTAGAATTAGGATCTACGGTACCTCACTGATTGTATAGTTAAGTCTTTGATAGACGCAGCCAGCTCTCGTGTTGGTGGCTCGAGCTCATTCGAATGCTCTTCCATAGTGTTAAACGTGTACGAACTCTCGCTCACAGGCTTCATGATCCAGCGGCAGCATTGTTCTGCAGGATAGAGTTCTGGTGAATTCACTAACTAGGTCCCTGTTATAGGAGACCGTACAGTACGCAGATTTCACGTAATATATATCAGCTATCAGGATGAAGGTGGAGATTATGTTTAAGCTAAGAAAGAAAAGAATTTCCACCAACTTTCCTCAATTCCGGGAAGACCCGAAATAACTGAGGCACGTGTTAGAGCGGCAACACTACTACCCTCAACCTTTTCCAAATATTTTATTTTTAGTTTCCAGTTCCAATTTGTAGGATACATGTATCCTTAGTATAAGTAAACATACTCAGGTTATTGGTGAAGTAGTTATCTAGTGATAGAACTTACGGTCAGGGTTTTCCAGTATACCGGGCATCAGGTCCTTCCTTTGGATTATCCCACATTTATCCTTCCATCCGCTGTCGATGGCGACCACGTCGGATGTGCAAAGCTCGTATCCCTTCGTCTGCGGCTCGCGGGCGAGCTTCCTGGCGTACTCATGTTGGAGTCTCTCCTGGCGATTCTTCAACTCCTCTAACTCCGAAGACTTTTTGAGAACAAAAATGTATGAGTATTGAGGTTGTTCAGTTCCGTTCTTTAAGATTCTCTCACAAAGAGAGACTCAAAATATCCTCTGCTAAATTTGTGATTCATTTGACTAGGAGAATAATTCGCCGAGCAAACAATGAACTACAAACCCAAATAAACGGGTTGACTTTCTACCTTGTGAATAATTGCAGGAGTCGATGGGATGAGAGCTACAGTCCGTCAGCCTCATTTCTAAATATGATCGTAAATACACCATTATTCAAGTATGCTAATAAAGGATATAACTATACTTATTACAGACTTGGAAGCAGATGAGGACCATTCACCGTGATTCGCTAAGTGATAGGGAACAAAGCTTAAGGCCTGAACACTCTCGCAGGCCAAGACCTTTCTGGAAAGCCTTGCAAATGCTTCGATATTACTAATACTAGAAGAGAGACATTGGCTTTTGTAGCAGTTTAATATCAACAACATAAGACACAAATACATAACCATGAGTTAAATCCTTCATCGATCAGCTGTTAAAGATAAATACCCAGTTGTTAGGGAGAACGTCGAAATCATCTTTCTGATTCTGTTCAACTTTGAGCTGGTCGGTGAGCTGTGCTTGCGAGTTCACATCTCTGAAAACTTCGCAGAGGAGCGGCCTCACGTCCCCACAGGTCTCTCTAAAAATACACAGTGGTTTACTATCGATGGAGATTATTCCTCGTGCCTTGATCTGTGTCCAGCGGTGGACTTTCACAGGCTGTTGATTAATGATGATTGAGAGCTCATTTCGGTGCTGAGCATGGGAAGTAGTTCCAAAGCGAATCCTTACTTACTTTCTCTTCTTCTTCAATTAAATAGTTTTCCTTTCACAAAATACATTTATGTTAATGTGGGGGGGTTTATAGAGTCCCACATGACTAACTGGATCAAAGCCAACCTCACTGTAGACCCTGATAATCAACGAGGCTCAGGTTCCTCACCATCATTAGGCCAGTGTGATAGGAGGCGACCTAAATCCTCTCACTTTTGGGGGAGATGTCAAACAGTGGACATGTATCGACTGATGAAATAATAAATGTGGTCACCATCAACATAAGGTGTCTACTTTAAACTAAACTTGGTGGTCAGATGGAGACATTACTTCAGTCTTCAGATACTATTTTCAAATGATTTAAGCAATGAAATCATTTCTTCTATTGACGCTAGGAGTTCGTAAAGGTACATACCTTTACGAACAGTACATACTAATGCTGTGATAATATTCAAGGTTTCGTACACTTAGTACATGTGTATAAGCACTAAATTTCAGTACTGTAAATTCCAATACATAATAGCCGAAGCACAAGTTTAATTAATTGCAATCTAACTGTAAATCAATATATTAATAGTGGACATATGTTTGGATTGATAACATCAAGTTATCTCGTTATTCCACTATAGTACACTATTTACTTACATCACTTTAGGCAACAGGGGCAAGTTGCGAGACATCGTATACAAAAATAATAAACCTACTCTATTTCGTGTCACTTTTGATATATCAAAGTCAACGTCAAAATATGTCTCATAATATATTAAACGGTCTGTTCATATACATTAAGCATATACAGGTGTGATGAGAGTATATTCATTTACTCCACTTTCCATTAGTGGGAAAAGAATTATTTTAAGTGTACATACTTTTCAACAAGGGTGAGGTGTTATTTTTTTTGATTTAGTTAAAAAAAGTTTTAATGTGGTATGTCAAACGAAACTAAACAACAGTTTTTACAAGCAAATGTCGTCTAACGGCTCGCTTCTACTCTGAAGACCTCTGACCTCAGACATTCGTAAGTATCTACTTTCGAATACAGATGGCGTGGAAATTAATTAAAATAATCGTTATGAAAAAATAATAAAAAGTATCGGAAAAACATATACGATTTTTAAGTTTATCCAAAGCTTCGTACTTCCTTTATAATTAAACTTAAGAACTGATGTATAAAATTAGAGTTTTTGTTAATCTTATTCAAAGTTTACTACTTCCTATTAAACCAAACAACTAAAGCTTTGTTAATTCCTCCCGTGAGAAATTCTACCTGTTGAAGGTACTTTATACATTTTGAATAAGATGTATATACAACAAGAGTTTTTGAATTATTTTGTTAATAAATCTTTTATATAAAAAGATCTTTTAACATCAAATAAGTTAAAAAAACTTTTCGTCTGTGTAATATATCTTTAAGTACAGCGACATCTTGTGAGCAAAGCTTGAACTACTACGAACCCTTGCCCTGTTCCTATTCAAAAACTTCCGTTAGCAAACAGAGATGGCGCTGATATCAATGTCTCTTATTAGGGTTAAGTTATGGTGAAAGATCTAATTTATTCGTGTATAGAGTGTAGAGGATGGTGTAGAAGGTACCATACAACTCGCAGGACCCAAGCCAACTTTACGTGCTTGCTAATCAAACGAGGCTCTGGCTCCTCACCAAATCGCATTGAGCCATCGTGGTAGATGGCCCAAATCTGTCCATTAATGGAAGAGGCATATATGTAGCAGTTGACTTCGCTGATGATGCTGACCCCAAAGGTATTGGAGGTTAATTCGAAGCAGCATAATTGGAAATAGTTTACATGTGGACATGTTTTTTTTTTTTAATTTATTACTACTTCCCTTGGTCAGTGAGCAAAGGCTGATATCATAATTTTCCTTCTTTTCTCTGAGTTTTGTTTTATATTTATTATCCTAACTCATCTTTTCGTATTTCAACCTTCCTTTCCTTTCCACTAATTATCTTTTGCTTTACCATCCCTTCCATTATTCTTACATCGTGCTTTGCTAGTTAGGCCACAGCTAACAGAGATCCTCATTCCTTTATTTTTCATCCTTACTTCTCCTTTTTTATTTCTCTTCATTTCCTTTGTCCTAATGTACTATTATCCTGACTATATTTAGATGTATTGTTTCATTCATTACCCGTTAGCAGAAGCTCGACAGACGCGGACGTGTAAAGGGGCTCGGTTTTGGGCCCGGAATGCTGATTACAACATTCCAACCGCCAGATAGCGCCAATTTGAATCCGTCTAATATAATATTCATTAGAATTAAACCAAATTGAATTCACGCGAGCCTTCATCATTCCGCAACAGGAATATCGAGTCGGGCTAATGAGGCACCGCTCCTGAATTAATCGTCGCTGGGAATATTGATGACCCCTTCCTACTGCCACATAAAGAAAATACATAATGTTTTTCTTAATACATACCCACAGACCAGGAGCCAACCAACCAACGACCAACCTGCGGTTCAGGAGCAACATAGTTGTGAACCTAAAGCTCTTTAGTTCCACACGCAAAAATTTCCTTTCTGAATTCATTCATGAGAAATAGTTATTATTTTTTTTTCCTATGAAGTAATACCACTTATGTGTTATATACACAAATGTTTTTTTAATGAATAAATAGGAACGTTTTTTTTAATTATTTTGTTCGCAAGAAGAAAAATTTCGTTTCTTTAAAAAATATGAAATTTTGTAAATTGTAATTTTTGACTCTTCCAGCTTGAAGCTTATCGAACCCTGGTCTAGACTTTAAAAAGATATTTAATTGATCAATCGGATACAATACAACAAATATCCATTTCCTCGTAAAGGAACAGAATCAATATTATTTATCTGCCATTAATGTATTAAATCGTTTTAAATTAGAACTACATTGTTTATAGCAGATAGAAAAATTTTGGATGAAAGAAGAGAGAAGGGAAAACACAGAGAAAAAGAGAAATAGTATAAAACAAAATAGTAATAATGAATTTACTAATATACAAGTGATGGTAGATCTTTGTTATTGTAGACCATATAGGCGGGTACAGCTCCTATTCCTACCGCCGAATAGTAATCAAACATTACTGTGTTTACTGAAGGGTGATGTATGATAATGAAATTATTGAAGTAACAACTTAACAACTTAAGTTTTAAGGCAATGAGCGCATTGTATACCATCTTAATCAGTGCTGTATGTGCAAGCGTACTTACCATCAGGTGAACGGTTTACTCGTTAAATGACTTTAACGACTTATATATACAAATGAAATAAAGATGATATGAAATCTACTGCAAATAATAAAAGTAAATCATTAGCAAATGCAACAACTATTATCTAAAGATACAGTATAAGTAGTCAAGGCGAGCGTGAACGAGAGACGTCTAGTGGATATATAGAAGGGAAGGAGTAGAGAGAGAGGGAGGATAGGCACATACCAGATAATCCTATCTCAATTAACCGGGTATCCATTACTCTTATCGTACATACGGATAACAGATATTACCAGAGTGCCTCCAGCTGGATACAATACCGAGCCTGATATATTACCACGAATCGATTTGATTTACAGCTTCGTATTCGAACTGTATCGCGTAATGTGCGAATATATATATATATATATGTACCTTGAAGCTCTGTAATATCTCCGGATAATATAATACCAATAAAGTATAGACGATAAATCTCCAAGTACCAGCCGGAGCCCGCAGCCGCCGCACCCTATTTTTTCACACCAATTATCTCCATGGAAATTGGTTGAGGAGTATAAAAATTAATAACGCGCCGCGCCGTTTTCTAGAAACTTACATAAAAAAGGAGAAAATAAAAAGACCGTCTCCGCAAAATAATATAAAGATCCGACTAATTTAGTGATTGATATAAATAAACAGCCGAGAGTTACCCAAGGAGCTAACAGATACATTCCGGCGTTCTACAAAGAGGGCTCGATAATATTCTCCCGGAAATACGCCAGTAGTGATTCTGGTGTTGCAACCGTCTTAAACTACGGTAACTACTTACCATGAGGAAGGCAGTATGTTTGTTTGCTATCTTAGTAATATAAAAAATATACTGACTTCAAATTTTTCAAGTTCTGCACGATTAGACGCAGCATCGCTGTCAAGAAGTAAGCATTACAAATCAATACATCCTGTAAGTAGTGACGTTGACCACGTTTCCTACAAAGACTTTAAAAGATTTTGATTTTTTTTTGTAATAAAACTATTCCGATTTATAAGTAAAGTCCGAAGAGTCTAGCAAATGAACCAAACTTCGCCCCTACCTCCTATACCCAACGGTATTCCGTATCGCAAGTTCCCTCAAAGTGAAATCACCGTTAGCGATATCCCTTTGAAATCAAAGCGACGTAATGAGTCCCCCCCTCCCCACTGATTGATCGCTGAGGTCCTAATGACCTGGACATCCCTCCCGTCTCCCCGGGGGCCTTCATTTTCTGATCAGTCCCACAGCACTAATAAATATAGAATGCTCCAGCGAGCACTTAGTATTCATGAAGGAATTAAACTACAAGAAAAATTAAAAACTACTAGTTATGAATTAATTACTACTTCTTAAATCTTACATTTTGTAAAAAAGATGATGACAATGTGTGACTACTGTCCTTGCTTTAAAGCTCAAGATGTCAAGGCTTGTTACCGCAGTAATTTCACGATTGGATGTGAACATCTCCATAAATGATACGCGCTTATTCTCAAGCAACACGTGAGTCTATGTCTGAAAGATGTTGTAAAAATAAATTGTTTATCTGCTAAGTACCTTGCGCCCAAATTTCTTAGGTTCTAGGCCTTTGTTTTGGGAAGAACTGGTAAATTTTTGAAGTTATATAAGTGAAATGTTTCTATGTTTAATAAAAATTTAGACTTTGGCTTTATCTCCAAAAGTTCGTTGGCCGTCGTCAACCGGCTTCGGTCTATCTCTAGTCCTTTGCTCCCAGTTGTCCCTGGGGGGAGTGTTGTGCTTGTATCGTGTAGTGTCGAGGGTGTACACGTAGCAGGGTATTCAGCTCACGCCCCTGGCTCCGTGTGCACCCTCGGCGAGCCACTCGCGGGGCTAATCTGCGATTCAGCGCAGGCCACGCGCTATGTGAGCTCGTTTTGATTAACGCCGCCCTCGCCGCCTGGTTTTTAATTTGAGACGTTGAAGTTTCGCAGCGGATACCAGCGCCGCTGAATCCTGTAACGACGGGACGTGTCTGCTGCCACCACCCACACCACCACCCCGCGCACGAACAAAAGGCTTTCACTGAAGTTAACACTGTTATATTGGCTTAGAAAATTCAAAAGCAGACTACGCCTACAGCATTTTTCCAGCATGATTTTCATCGTCAGGCGATAAGAGTTCAGTGCTCGTTCACTCCTCCAATAATGGGGATATTTGGATCATCTCCCACCACGCTGACATAATCCAGGTAGGTATCCAAAGCTACGTTTGTTGATGAGCAG
Source organism: Pachliopta kotzebuea (assembly GCA_018246255.1). Lineage (NCBI taxonomy): Eukaryota > Metazoa > Arthropoda > Insecta > Lepidoptera > Papilionidae > Pachliopta > Pachliopta kotzebuea. The sequence continues at coordinate 1,801 of DWLS01006822.1, read as the reverse complement.
GTGAGGTTGGTTTAAGTTCCGTAAGTTGTTATATGGGACGTCTTACATCCTTCTTCTTTAGAAGTCGTGATAGCCTAGTGATTTAAACGCCTGCCTTCCACTCCAAAGGTACCGTGTTCGGGGCCTGCATCAATGAATATTTCAATATTATGTACAGTTAGTATAACACCAACGAATATCACATGCTTTAAGATATGTATTAAATCGCGTGGCTGTAAAAGAAAAAAGACACGCTCTTTCTCGTTATTGATTTTATATACTCGTAGTAATTAGTTTTGTATAATCGACTATCGAGCTCTTTCCTGCCCCGAGTTCCCGTTCGTCGGAATCATTTTTCTATTTTAGATTCTTCTAGTTTATTAAATTTTCTTTTCCAATAGACAGGCGACGGGTTTTAATTTTTTTTTAATTCAAATTGTTAACATTGTTACAAATTTAATATTCAATCATCGCAAACTTGGAAATGAACGAAACGATTGAATTTCGCCGAGTTATTCAAGAAAACGGGGAATCCGGTAACTTTGCAATAATTAGTTGTTGGAGTTGGAAGTGGCCGCGCCACGGAGCCCGCAGGTTACTCTAACTCGGTTACATTGTAACTGAGTTGTGAACAGGCCCGCCGCGGGGCTTGGACGGAAACCATGGACTACTGATAAACAGAGGGTACATAAGTTTAACACGTGCCTCCTAATATTTACATTTGCGTAAAAGTTGACATTACTGAAGCATTTTTGTTTTGACTCTAGTTATATTGTCATAAGAGAAAGGCCGACAATGAACAAAGGAGTCAATTACTGATAAAGTGAAATAGGAATCCGTTATATTCGGATAACGGATCCATTAATCACATATAGTTTATAAACTATCCATAAGGAGCCATTGTATAACCTTAGTATATTACGAAGCTTGTATTAGTAAATAAAATCAGTTCTCTCTCAGATTGTTATTAACTTAACATATATACTTGGGGCAGTAGTCACAAGCATGTAGTTTTTAAAAACCATTCCACACGAAGGCTCAAGCTCTCTTACTGTTTCTTTCCTTTCTTTTGTTCTTTCGTGGTGTCGCTAAGGGAGTTTGGATTGCGTTATTATATATTCTTTCTCGCCACTTCTCGCTTTCATACGTACTATTATCTTTCTCTCTTGTCTTTTATCTAGTTCCTCTTCCATGTATCGCCTCTCAGACCAACATCACTCCATACTTATCCTATTTACGAATATGTTTTTTTATATTAAAAAAATGTCAAATTTCGTCATGTAGGTTAAATGTAGGTTAAGTATGTTTGTTTTGTTAATTAATTAGATAATTTGCCTTTTGTTTCTTTAAATAAGTTTATAATAAAGTATAATATAATAATATGAATCACACAATCCTATATTCATCTTAATTTTCAATTAACATTTCTTTGTCACTTTCTTATCTAAAGTTTGTTTTGAATTTTTTCTATTTATTTCTCCTTGTAACATTCTCTACTATCTTTTTGCAATATTTGATAAATATGCGGCGACTTTCATCTTTACTCATCTGAGAGGTGATGCTATGACTAATAGGTTTTTTTTTATTATTTGCCACGTGCATTAAGGTTGGAAGTGATGGTTAGACGGCTGACGCAGTCCGAATGCCGTGGCCTTCCGACCTACTGGCCCACGACGGTACGTGACGTCGGGGGTTAATTATTCAGGAGTGCTTCATTAAGCGCGCTCCATTCAGCACGTGTGATGATAACATTTGCACTTCCAGTGCATAAATTATTGCTGTAACAGCCACAGCTCCCCTTGATGTGTCAAGTAAACAGACA
>DWLS01006821.1:0-11284 GCA_018246255.1 Pachliopta kotzebuea | reverse complement strand
ACTTACATAAGCAGTAGAAACACTAGGTTAGGTTTAGGTTAATAGGCCGTGGGCCCCGTGGTCCGCGTGCCCAGCATTAGATAAGCTGTATACGTCGCAAAAGACGAGTCAGCGCTAACATCATCAGAGAATATATTGTCTTTCCTATCTTTATGTATTTACATTTACGAATACATTTTTTATTATATTACATTTCTTTCTATTCTCTTTTACATTATTACAACTTTAACTTTAATAATCGCTTGTTTAATTTATTTTTATTATTCTCCCCACTATCAGCAAACTGTATAAATATGCTGCTGTTGTTAATTTCTTGATCTAGCTCGATCTTAGTATCATCTATCTATTTCCCAAATAAGGAATAGCAAGTGATTATGTTATATTAACTATTTAAGTAAGTATAAATGTATGTGAATACATATGAACTTTTAGTTGTCCAATAATTTAAAACTGTTAAGATATCTTTTAGATAGGTTAAAGACCTCGCCCTATCTCTTCTCGTCCATAATAACTTACAAACTATAATCCCTTATCAGAAGGCTGTTACTTATCTGGGATGTCCTGGGACATAATGGCCTGTTCTTAAACGTATTTCGATACTTCGCCCGGCTTATCTTTACTTTAACGGCGAAAGAATAAAGTAAGTGGACGTTACTTATATGTTAGGGGTTATAATAAATGAATTTACGTAAAACTGCTTAAAGCTTTGTATAACTTTTTCATACAATTTCTAATTAATATATCAAACATTTTTTTAGATAAGTATTTTATATATAAAGCGACGGATATTAAATATTTTAAAATCATCATTAGCTCCAAAGGACATTAATAATTGTATACTTTTTTATAAGGGACGAGTAAGGCGTTCTTCATCAGCTGATTGTCTTCCACTGCTGGAGGACTCCCCTATAGTGGAGGGATTTAGGCCGTCTCCCACCACTCTGGCCCAATGCGGATTGGTAGAGAAGCAAGGCGTTTATATAACGGAAAGAAATGTGTACCCTTACCAATGTGGTTCTAGTTAAGATAATACAATCAGCACAATATTACGCTCATCGCTTTGAGACACGCGGTCTTAAGTCTCTTTACCCCAGTAATTTCACTAGCATACAGCACCTCTCAAACCGGAACACAGTAATGTTTACTCAGTACTGTTTGTTGACTGTGATAAGAGCTGCTGTAGTATTTACTTAGGCGGTTGCTGTAACGAGGATCTTCCACCAGTAGAACTGAAAAATACTACTAATAAGCGATGGAATAGAACCTAGATAATCGGAGATTGGAGATCTACCATTATCTGCTATTGCTCACCCCAGGATGTTCTCAGCATCAGTGAAGTCACCGATGAGTTCCGTAGTACATCCCGAGGCCTTCAGCAATGCACTGAGGATGACCACCGAGGAGGTTTTAGTGGGTATAAATTCCACATAACCCTGACTCTCCCAGAAACAGGATATCCTTTCAAGATTTCCACCACGAAAACAACAATTTACCACCAATAGATTCCTTTACTAGTCAATCAAATTTGTTCTATAATACTTTCATATAACAAAGCGACGATACGACAATTATACATGATAATATTTATACATCATGAAATTATGACTTAAAATATATAAAGCTTAAGCTAATATTTTATTTTTGTTACAGACCTTTCAAACTAGAATCCAGCTGCTCCAGCTCCAATATGAGCTCAGCCTAAGAAGAAAAAAAATGCACCTTTTACGTAACAATTTCTATATACGATATCCATATGTTCTATGAAGCATTAAAAATCTTCAATAAGGTTGTATAAAAAGAAATCATATTATTTCAAATTTTATTTATTAAGGAGCTAGTTTTGTAAATATTACATATTTCGGAACATAAATAAATGTAGTATATTTTTTTTATTAAATTTGGATGTTATCAGCTAGAAATAAGATCAAACAAAAATTTCCATCCAAGTGAATTACGTTACAGCCGACGTTAAATGAGTCAATAAAGGGTAAGTTAACGAAGCAACATTGCTAAGGGGGATACACGCGAAATCCGTTTCCGGGATTAAGTTAATTCCACTCGTCTTTATACTTGACAGTAATTAAATAATTATACTTAATATTGTTGCTTTATAATACATATTTGTATCACTTAAATCCAATGAATCCTTCCCTTAAATTGTTGTTAGATACAAATACCAACCCAGTAAAATTGTTAAAGGACGCTTATATCCAGCAGTGAACACACAATAATGAGTGATAAGGTGATAATGATAACTTTAATTTACAGATATATTTAAAAAATCATTTGAAAATTACTTGAATTAAACGTAAATATTAACCTGATAGTAACAAACATAAACTTAATCTTCATTTTAATTAATATTTATCGAAATTAGATGTGGAAAGCTAGAAAAAGGAAGGGATTTCAAGAAATTAAAAAATACTGAAAAACGTTTTAAATATTTTCTAAAAATGTATGAAATTAATATATAATATATTAACTATAAAGTTAATAAATTAAATAATATTAAATAAGTAATATTCCTTGACAAGTTTAAGTAGTAAGTGTACTTATGTCAAGGGAAAAATCTCCTGCCTAATAGTATAGTAATAGTAGTAGTGGTAACAGTAAAAAGTACTACTAGTGGTAGTAAGTAGATCTGATGGTAAGTGATACACATGTCCATAATAACGTAACACTGGTTAAGATGGTATAAATTGCGCTCGTCGCTTCGAGACGTGTTGTCTCTCGTTACCTCAGTAATTTCACCAGCATACAGAAAGGATGAACAGGAGCGATTTGGGCCATCTCCCACTGCATTGGCCCAATCCAGTTTGGTAGATAAGCTAAGCGCTGATGTGATGGTAAGACATACGAGTGCTTATAACAATGTGGTTCTAGTTATATATGATATACAGAGCATAACAATGTGCTCGTCGCTTTGACACATATAATGTTAAATCTACAGCACCCTTTTCTTCTTCTATACAGCACCCTTTAAACTGAAACACAGTACTGTTTGTCGACTGCAATAGGAGCTGCGGTACCTATCTAGACGATTTTTTGCAATACAGACCTACCACCAGTAAGTCTTTAATTCTTTTATTTAGCACATAATTAATAACTTTACTGAAGTGAGTAAATAATATTTTAAATATCATCATCAGCTGATACACGTTCACTGCTGGAGATGAACCTCCCCCAATAGTAAATGTATTTGGGCCATCCCCAACCACACTGGCCCAATACAAATTAGCGAAGAGCCAGAGCCCTATTTATTGATTAGCAGACTGTACAACTACTAGGTAAGGTTTGTTTGGATCCCGTGAGTCGTTGAGCCCTTAATGACCCAGATCCTTTTTTAAATACACTTAAAGTTTAATAAGAGACTAATTTAAGTTATATTTATGTATCCAACATGTTCGAGAGAAAGAGAATGAGAAGTTGGAAAGGGAAATGTAAGCAATTTGTCTCTTAGTTGTCGGGCAGCAGGAAGTGAAGGATTACTGATTTAATGGTCCACTGTCAGTTGGCACCTGATAAACGACTGCGAATGTCTCAGTGTATCTGAAAATTTACTCTCTGTTAAGGCGAATACAGCGTTCACTTATTAATAAGTGACATTTATATAAATTAAAAGCGTTTACAATTTATATTGAGCTTTACTCATCGGTTAAAGATGTACGTGAGCTGTAGTAATCACTGAACCGTCTTTCATATTATATATGTGTCTTATTATTAGGTGTATGATCTATTCTAGTCATACGCAAATTAGTGTGTTCAATGATGATATCTCCCAACTAGAATAGCGGCTACTGAGATGAATTTAAAAGTATGTAGAAATAGTACTGTGCATAAATTACTGTGTTGTAGTTTGAATGGTGCTGTATGCTATTGAAATTACTAGGGTAAGGAGACTTTATGTATCAAAGCGAGTACAATGTGATGTGTATACTATCATTACCAGCTGCTCGTTGTCATAGACAACCTTTCTATCAGGAGAAGGTTATGTTCATCTTGTCGTTTAATGCTAGTTCGGATGGTATGGTATACATAGTGCTCGTTGAGACATGTAATGTTAAGTCTTTGTTACCTCAGTAATTTCACTAGATACACCTTTCAAACTGGAACACAGTAATGTTTGGACAATATAGTATACCGTCTTAAACAGGAGCTGCTGTAGTACCTAGACGGTCTGTAGCAACGGAGACATAACACAGTAAAAATCCTTAAGTCTAGTGTTTAGTACATAATAAGTGTTGGTATTCGCATCAGTAGCGCCATCTGCAAAGCTAATTGGGACTAAAGTACTGTCAATAGCGCCCTCTGTAAAGCTAATAGGAACTAAAAGGCTTGGAGAAAGCAACCAATCAGCGGGCTGTGACTATTAACCAATCAGAAAGAGACTAGTTCCCGCCGAAACGGGATATAGAAGGAGATAACATTAGGAGAAACAGAGATAGAATATTCATTCTTCTTTGAATATCTTGAAGTGAATATTGTTCTGTGTTTTATTAACAAACATACAGTTAACTCAAGTTAGTGTAAACTTTTATGTTTTTTGTATAACTTTAAGTTTAATATCTGTATGTTAATAATACGTCTCTAACATGATCATGATAAAGAGAATGAAAATTTGTAAATGTAAATAAATAAATATTTATCGACATACTTATGTACATATTTTATTATTTATTATAAGTAGGAATATATTTTGTGTATTATATTTGTTTTGGTATGTATTATCACCCTCTTTTTACTTTACTTGCTCAATACACCTACCTCTTCATATCTCTGCACTATTCAAGGTAGACTGTTAGATAATGACAATGGTATTAAGTTCGCCTTTACATGATGTGTAAAAAAAATAAATTCATACTTAGACGGTCTCAAGCAACAGAGATATACAATCAGTTTTTACTTAAGTTCTTATGTAAACTTGAATGTAACTTCCACTTAAACAGGAGGAAGTGTAGAACACCGTTTTCCAATATAAACAAGTATGCGGGGTTGGGGTTGTGGGGGGTGCGGTACGCCGCGCTGTTTGCGGGCATTTACAATTTAAATGAGGCGCGTTATTCGGGGCAGGTAGGGCTTTAATTTATTGGATTCCCGCTCTCAGTAATGATACATTGTGATTTATTCAATACACGAGCGCTAATTGAAAAATAATCGACCGTTAAACGAAACGGTTACGGAGATTTAACGATTTAACTACCAATCTACTTAATTCAATATATATTTAATATGTTTGTGTTTTTGTTAAATCTTTTGTTATATAAATTTTTATAGACTTACACAAATAGATTTTTAACGCACTAGGCTTTTATTTTTAATTCCACTACTGTGGCCAACAGGCAGCAGTCTGCCTGATGGTAATCAGTTACTAAGCCTTTAGACGGCTCTTTCCCTCTCCTTATAATAATTAGCGGTGGAGCCCAAGACCAGATCCGCGGCAGGCAGCCGGGAGAACTTGCTCTGCTGGCTCCTTTGCCCTTTGGGTGACGGATTCGAGGGGATCCGTTGCCCATATGACGATAAAAAGACGAAAAGTATCAGAGGAGAACATGGGGAGAACTCCTCTCCCTAGGAGAAGCTGTTCAATAGTGTTCCCGTGACCCTGCCTTGAGCGACGATGAGAGGAACATTCTGGAGGCTTTAGTCAGTGCAAATCCGACATAACCTGTCTTTGCCCCGGCGTAGGCAGGTATGAAGGCGAGTTCTGTAAGAGATCCCGATGCCGTCCGCAATGCAGAGGACGACCACCGAAGGGGTTGTAGTGGGTATAAATCCCTCATAACCCTGACTTCCCAAGCAGAGTATCTTTTGAATATTTTCCCCGCGACAAAAAAAAATCCTGTAGACGTGTAGACGTGGTGTCTCTGAAACTGAAGCAGTTTCAGAGACACCACAGATGCGTTTCCGTTTCTAGAAGAATCTTATTACGCTATTTTTAAAGGACTTCAGGATGAAAGCTATGGATGACCTCGGCCTTGACGACTTTGGGATGATCTCGGCAGAGAATTCACTCCATAACCTGATGGTTATTAGGAGAAGATTAAATATTTCAATTATCTTGTATTGTAATAGTTCCGGTTTAAACCGCCTCCTATCTCTAATATTCAATCTAAAATTGCTGTCATTCCAATCCTAAAGTCCCCGGAGGCGACGTCGGAAATGAATTTCTAGGAAGAAGTGGAAATCCTCAAATGATCTGGACGATTAAGAATTTATATTGAAAATGTCGGTTAGATTTTAACACAAATATGTCTGTTATGAAATTATTCTCAAACAAACATTTGCCTGCTTCATCAGACAATAGATTTCCAGTACTGGATACAGGCTTTCCCCAATAGTGAAGGGATCAAACGATTTATTTATCTTTAAAGCGATAGATATTGACTTTAACCTAAGTAGTAATTATCATAAGTATAACTTGATAAAGCGCTAGTTAAGATATTTATAAAGCATTCACTAGTGATAAGTTACAGAGACCGTCTAGATAGGTACCACCACAGCGCCTATTTTTACCGCCAAAAAAGTGTATAAACATTAATATATTCCGGTTTGAAGGGTGCTGTAAGCTAGTGATATTACTGGGGTAACGAGGGACAATACCTTTCGTCTCAAGGCCATGGGCATGATGCTGTGTATATCATCTTAATCAGCACCAAGTTATGCATATGCGTATCGCTTACTATCAAGTGAACGCCTTACTCGTCTTATTACTTCGTTATAAATTAAAAAAACAAATTGCGAAACTATTCATTTTGAACCCACAGATAGACTAGTTAAAAAATTTATTAAAGACTAAGGTAATTTAAAAAAATAAACTAATAACTTTAGGGGCTGGAATGAGTTTTCTTTAAGAGATTTTAAGAAAAGATTTTTTAAAGAAAGATTTTGCCGTCAAATATCAGTTGTACAATATTACTATATTTTATTAAATTAATTGGCAGTTTTGTTTATGTTATGGTCACCACATTGTCATAAGTAGACGTACTTATCATCAGGTCAACATCCAGTTAATCCAATCACATGTTTGTATAAAACCTGAACTGAAAGAAATTGTTTAATTTGTCTGCACCCTGTTTATGCAGCGGAGAAAGCGCCACATGAATTATTCACAGTTCCAGTTGGATTTGCAATGGAATACGACTTGAGGTTGGCTAAGCCACAGGCTGAAGCGGCTTTTTCACATCAGAAAACTTTTACATTACATGTATATATTACGTCATGTTCAAGTAAACAATTTAAGGAAGTGATTTATTCATTATTTCTACTTAATATCACTCATAGAGTATATCAAAGGAAAACGGATAAATTTAGTAATGTTTAACTTTGTCATTACTTTAAAAATTATTGTATAAAGTATATTCCATACTGTACATATATTAAAGTAATTATAAATACTGTTTTTTTTGTAAATGAGCAGTAAGAGAAGCTGAACATAACATCAAGTTAAGATATTTATGTTGCACCACATAGTACTAATTATAGCTATGGAGCTTAAATTTTTAAGTCTCATTTACTCTCTAATATATATTACTTCTATAAATATATATATTAGTAATGTGTTAATATGTTAGGCTATAGTTAAATGATATAAGTAATCGCTACAGGGAAAATAAACCCAAAAGTATTTCTGTATCTAAACTTATCTTATTCACCTTGTATTCAACATCATAACTAATCTAAGAAGTTTCTCTGTTTTTTATATATAAACTTTAATATATTCTCGTGCAGACGAAAATATTAATAATCTAACAGTTTAATATAAACTGCATGTATACTGGGTGTAATGGATCCCACACAACAACTCACGATACCAAAGACCGGGACCTAAAACTCACCTGTTCGTTGATCACGCTGTAATCAACTAGGCTCTGGCTTTCCACCAAGCAGCAGCCAGCGTGGTGGGAGATACTCTCAATCCCCCCATTATTAAGGGGACTTTATGCCCAGCAGTGGACATCTATTAGCTGCTGATAATATTGATGAATAACAATAATCTACTGCTTTAGATTTGATTTCCAGTAAAGGGGACTTAGATCTTTTAAGAAGACAACAGCTTTTCTTCTTTTTCTTTCACAATAACGTAACTAATACAACCTGCTCATGATTCGCATTAATCCAAAAGCTGAAATATCTAAGTAAAAGACTACTTCTTAAGTTTTAAAATTTATGTATTCCCGGTAACAAATGGTAAAGTAAAACAGCAGCAACATACTTTAACTTATATATATTCTGTAACCTACTCAAGTCGATTTGGTCTAAGTGTACAAAATTTTTGTTTATATATACAATAAAAATTCACCGCAATTACTTTCAAATAAATTCACGTACTTAGAAGCAATTACTTGGGGAAATACTGAGTAGAAAAAAAAATGTAGAAAAAGTAGAAATTTATCTCTTTAGTAACCGAGACAATCGGCTTAAGCGACGCTTTTCAAATAAGTAAATTGTTTGCTTTCCCCAGCGACGTTACAATGAGAGAAAAAACAAACCGTTTTATTTCTCTAACTCCCTCTAATCTAATTTATTTGACGTTTCACGTTTTTAAAATTTACATTGTTTAATATATCGTGTAGTTTTAGATATTTTATAGTTCTGCAGGGATTATCTATAAAGCTTTTAGGGTAATAAACCTCTCTTCGACCTCTACGGAGAAGCTTTCAAGTTTTATATACAAAGCCATCACACTTTTGTGTTACTAGTGATAGGTCTTTCGTGTTCCGGTTTGATGGGTGCTGTATGATAGTGAAATTAATGGGGTAACGAGACTCAATAGGTCATGAAGCTACGAGTGTAATGTGGTGCTGTGTATATCATCTTAACTACATTATGAGCAACGTATCACTTACCATCAGATAAACGGTTTGCTCGTCTCGTGCCTTATCAAATAAAAAAAAATACTTGATCAATTATGTGAACATACTATTTTGAAGTAAAATGATAAACCGTGATCGCTCTTAATACTTCTATATTTATGTCTAAATACTCGTACAGAAACACAACAATATAGCTGATAAAACATAGTAGCTTTTAGTTTTGATTAGCAGAAAAAGTATGATACATTTATAACATACAAATTATTAAGCTTTTGTATATAAATACTTGTTGAGTGAATACAGAAGTCGCCTCATACAAAATAATACAGAAAAGTGATAGAGGAGCTAATTAAAGAAAAATTTATAGGAATAATGTATTAATTACAAGGGAATGGAAAATGTAACCGAAAGTAAATGTATATGAATGAAAACTTAAGAACACGTGTCGTAGTAAATATGTATTATATTTTTGAATACATGATTGTTTTTAAGCATGTATATTTATACATATTTATGTATAATATTCCTTACTGTATATTTAACTACCCATACAGGCTTTCTCTTTAAGGTTAACAGGTACAATGCTTAAAGTGAGTTAAGTTCACCTGTACAAATTTATTTCTGTACAATCATTATTTTCTGTTACTTCATATATATAAACAAAGTAATAAAAAAATAAAAATAATAATGATAAATTGATATGATAATTAATAATGCGAAGCTTGTATAAAACAGGACTTGCAGGAGTAAAATAGGAAATGAGATATTGTGAAGCTAGAACTGAAATCAGAGAGGTATCTCCTCTGGGAGAAGAAAAGAGATATAAAAAGATTTTAAAGATGATTATGATAATATACATATATATTAAAATATAAGGAACAAAAACTCCAAGGATATCAAAAAGATATATCACTTTAATATCAAGAAGTATTAAATAAGTTGGTAACGTATGCTCGCCAGACTTTAAAGTTTAAGTTATTCTTTTCTAACTGAATTTCCAGAAGGCGCAATTTGAAACGTTTCAACATAAATATTTATCACTCATATATACTATTATATAGACATTCTTGTATGTTGCAGTATATTTCCTGCAAGATTTAGGCTCTGCTTCTGCGGCACAGTTTCAAATGCCAAGTGCAGAATTGAAGATATGCTTTCAGAATATTCTAAGCCGCTTTAAACTTAGTATTTATGCTTAAACTTATAGTTTATTTTCTTATTGATTTACTTACTTTAAAGTATAGTTAGTGCTAACATAATTAAATAATTATGTAATATTTGTAACAAATATGGCAGAAGTAACGTCAAGTTGGCGTAATAGTAACTTTATAATTGGCGGTAACTGTATGAAGTTGGTCTATTTGTATGCAAATTTTTACACCTGACGCCGGAGGATGTACGCTGACGAAATTAAGGCAGATTATAATGAAGTTGCGCCTGGCGGGTTCAGGCAGGATTTTTAATATATGCTAATGTATTTATGATATATAGTGTATATATTACCAGAGTAGACGAGCATTTTTAGTAAGCGTGAGGAAAGAGATGTGAAAAGCTGTACCTACCATAAGTACAGTGGCTATGAGGAGAGTGTATGCGATTAATATTATAACACGACTCTTTCGTGTTCACTACTAGTAAAGATCATCAAAGATCAAGAGCAGTTAGAAGTCCACTGCAGGCCTCTCCCAATAATGCAAGGATTTGAGTCATGTAAAATGTTTTAAGACTCGTTTGTTTATTAGCAGGCTGCATCACGAGTAGGTTCTGTTTTTGGAGGGATCTTACTTTACAGTTGTAAGTGTGTTTTCTATTAAACTATACATATAAATATTATATAATATATATTAAGGTATATAAGGTGATCCCGCTGTTGTACTATTTGATATAGGATATAGAAATATAATGTTTAATACATTTTTACTGTATTGAAGGTCAGTGTATGGTTCGTTAAGTAAAGTGATAGAATAATGCTTTCCTTTTCAGAAACACTGCACGAATTCCTGCTATCTAAAGTGTAAGGCGCTTAATTTCCATAATAGTCTATGCGTAAGGTGATTCGCTACTGTAGATGTTGGAATTGGCAACATGATTAGGAGGTTCTTAAAGTTAAATTTTTGATTGTGACTATTGCAATTGTAACATTTAATTAATTATGTGTTTTTTTTTTGTAGGGCAGGCGTTTATGGTGGGTGGTGGCGACGCAGTGGGAGCAGGCTTTCTCTCCCAACCAGGATTAAGTTAAGTCAACTTGAACCTCGTGAAGTGTTGTGTATTTGTATATATATTTTTTATTAAAATCTCATAATTACTATAGAGAAATATGAAACTAAACATAACATTTATTATAGTTAATATACTCCATTTGATATATTTCCGAACATGTTGTAAATTATAATGCGAAGGAATGAATGTCATATAACAAGAAGAATGTTAGATATGATTGTGGAGGGATATGTGGGTCGAGGTAGACC
>DWLS01006820.1:0-11284 GCA_018246255.1 Pachliopta kotzebuea | reverse complement strand
TCCGCGTGCCCAGCATCAGATAAGCTGTATACGTCGTATTAGACGAGTCAGCGCTTTCATCACCAGAATATATAAAACGTTATTGCATATAATGAAAAACACCGGTCTGTACAAAGGTAGAATTACTAACTTTTATTAGACTATGCGTTCAAAAACCGTTTTGAAAATAAGCTTCATGTGAAATAATTTAACTTTAAAAACATTGGAAAACTTATCGATTACCTAAACATTAATTTAAGTGGTGAACGATGAAATGAAAGTTGAAAAATCTGCTGCTTTTTCCCTACTTCCTTAATTAATTACCTCGGTTAGTAAATAATAAATTTTTTGAAGCACCTTTAGCCTTAAATAATTGTTTAAAGGCTATCTTTACAACTTGTAAAAATATTTCGTTTCACGTTCTTATAAATGATGGTTTCAATGTTAGTTCCATACGTATGCACATAAAAGCGAAAAGTTTCAATCTGATTTGATTTAAAACAACGCCATCTATTGGTATAAAGCAAAACTCGCAGGAATTATCACGACTAAATTAGCATTTATACATTAGCATGACATTTTAAAATAAAATCAGACAGATAGTCCTTTAGTAAAAAATAAGAAACTGAACACATTATTTTAACAGCTTTTATTTACCAATAATTTAAAGTTTACTCCAGAGTTTTAGATTATTCATCAATGTAAAGCGTTTTTTTTAATAATAATGTTTGAAATAAAACATGAAACGATTATTATGTAAATACGCGTAAACCAATTTTGGGTAATCAGTTTTTTAATGATTAAAAATTTACTAATACTTTTAAAATTTCGCCATCTATCGACTTAAATTAAGAGTATATTTCAAAAAATTTGTCTGGAACTTCATTTGAACGTAGTTCCAATTACTTTCGATAGATGGCAGTAAAAAATAAATAAAACTAAATTAATCGTATTAAATGAGGTAAATCTCTGTTGCCAGAGATCGTCTAGAAAGGTTCACAGTTCCTGTTTTCTCCATTAAACAATCGTTTGCATGCACTATTATAATTCGATGTAAAAGGTAGTGCAGCTAGAGAAGTTACTGGTGTATCGTTATGAGTCATCCTATACTCACACAATCACAACTGTTACTATTTAGCAATAGATAGTAATAACCATAATCTTTTTGTAGCGTTACTAAAATCATTTCTATAAATATTACAATAAAAAAATATTTGTGACTGAGAGTTAACCTTTCAAAATTAAACTTCTTAAACACTTGAGAAATTTACATGTCATTGATTATTATGTACGAACCATTGTTTTAGGTATATAAAGAAAATATTTTATTCAAAGCAATTATGTTTTTCTCCTGCTATAAAGTGACTAGACAAGCTAGGCATTCACATCATGGTAAATAATATGCTTGCCCTTAAGCGCTGGTTAAGATGGTGTACATTGCACCACAATGTGCTCATCTTGAGACTTAAGATATTAAGTGTCGTTATCTCAGTAATTCCATTAGCATACAACACCCTCCTAACCTATACAGTTTTGTTTGCACATTACTAGTTGTCGGCTGCGAAGGAGCTGCAGTGGTCTACCTAGAAGGTGTCGGATAAAGGAGACTTATCACCAGTAACTGTTTAATTATATCAGATAATTTTTACTGTTTTCGTGTATGAAACTAGATAGATTGTATGGTGAGGGTATCAGAAGGCCGAGTGCGGGATCAAACTTCATTTATCGCACGGTACCGTGACGGATCGTCCTTTTACCGCCGGTGGATGTTCTGTTTGTTGACGACTAAAACGATCGTCCATAATGGCTATAACATAGCGCACCCCTTTCGGGGGCCGCCAGTTAACGCCTCGCGAAACCGTCGGTGGTGATTCGTTACAGCCTTACAGGATAGAATTTGGATATTCTAAATAAATATCTCATTTATACTTAGGTGAATCCACGGTCTAGAAATCTTAAACGAAAAAACCTAAATGCGCAATGCTAACCGTAAATCAAACCCCAAGTAACCGGCAATGAAGCCATATATTTAATCAAATACCTATTTTGGTTAATATTCATATGATACATATTGAAAATAATATAAAAACAGCAATAATTTGCATACATACAGTTATTTGCATTTTCTTATGTAGTATACTGTGAAGTGAATACTGTGTTAATGCGAAGTAGTATTATGTATATTATCCATTATCATCTCTACCAATAGAGGTTGTATGAAGGTCTTACCTTTTACTATACATTTGAATTAATTTACAATATTTTGAACTTCACAGAAATATTTACTCTCCGTTATACAAACAATATGGAGATACAAAGATACTAGTTTATTTATGTTATCGTGAAAATAAAAAGGGAACTAATGAACACAACTTTTAGTACTAATGCCGAAAGTAATCTAACCTGTGAATGCGGCTCTGTGGTGTCTGGCTTTCCGTCTGCATCCCTTTGTAATCTTATTACATTAGTTAAAGGGTAAAAGCCGATGTATAGCTTACACCGATACCACTTATAGCGGAATGCCTCCTCTATTCAGAGGGGAGATATTTTGACACAAAGGCCCCGCAGTCTTCCGTATAAACAATTATAAGTTTAGTGTTTAAAATATGACGCCAGCGTATCCTACTTTTAGACTCCCATCTCAAAGGCTAAATTGCGGGAGCTACATAATTGCACACTTTAAAATATAAATTAGAGATAACTCTTCATTAATTAATACAAGTATAAAGGGTTAAACAGATCTGTATGAAGATAATATTTAAGTTATGTATGCTTAAATAATGTTTGTCATATTTCAGTCCCAGTTCAACTAATTTGGTTCTAAAATCCATCACAATGATAACTGCCTTGGTTTGATATTGAAAAGCACTATATAAATAATTGTTTGAACATAAACAACGACTCCGGGGCCCGTCAAGCTCCCAGCGATTTGTGTCCAAACAAAAAACCTCTCATAACCACCCTTCCATTATTTACAATAGAAAAATAATCAAAGTGAAAGATTGTTTTCGGACTTCCAAATAGTTTTCGCAGTGTCGATTTTTTCCTCGATGGATAACTGTAATATTTTATCAGGGCGGACAGTGCAAATGAATGACAGTCAGGATTGATGGGGTACCGGTTGTTATTTGAAAAAGCGAAGGCCCATTTCCACCGTTCGACTGAGGTATATATCACGAGGAACGTCAACATAGCAGAAAATTAAAGTCAATAGTAGACGGGCAGTAATAAGCTCTCAGTGTTATGAGAAGCTTTTATCTCGGGTGGGGTGGAAAGAATTGGCCAATTTGTCAACTGCTAAATTTTCACTAAGTGACGTTTCATTGTTTCACACCTTTCCTTTTAGCTTTTCGCTTTTCTCTGCCTGTTAGCGCTTATTAAACTTTGCCCGTGAAAAATTAAACGCTGCTGAAAATTCATGTATTGAACTATCCATTTTTTTTGTTTGTACAAACACGTTACTTTAATTTGTTGTTTTAAAAGTGCACTCTTACAAACTAACAGGTAAGTAATTGTTGCTATTTTTTACTGTTAAACACCTATTTATACCAACGGAATTTAATAGTTGTAATTTCATGAAAGTTTGAAAGTAATTTTTAATAACTACAATAAGCTGCAAGTAAATACTGTTTAAGCAATTTTCTTAATAATTAAATGTCTGAGTAACAAATATCTTCTAATTTTTTATAGAAATAACTATATTTTTATATAGGATAACTAAATGATTGTGTAATTTAGTTAACTAAATGCGTTGACGTGTTAAAAACTCACACATTAAGCTTGACATTTTTCGTTTGCACCTACTAGACTAATTTTGTGTTTCACATTTTTTTAAGTGTTGTAAAAATATGTTTATATTTCAACCATCTCACAAACTAGATCACGGTTTCGGCTGCTTTTTAGGAAAGATATTATTTGTTAAATATGTTATACATTAGTTAGTATTTATACTTTGTATCTGAGGAGAGAAGTTAGAAGTGTATTGTTAGTGGGAAGTGATAAAAGCAAAGTGTTTCTTATCTTTTAATTTATTACAATTTTTCACTGTTTACTTATCCAAACTTATTCATAACTGGTTTCGTTGAGTAGTTACATAAACGTTCATAAGGTCATAAGTTTCATCAAATTAGCTCATAAGGTACAGTGTCGATAATATTAGTTAGATTGTTATGTAATGAAAATTAAAAAAAGCCTTTCACAATGTCATCAACAAAAGTACATACATAAAACAAGGAAGTTATACAATTTACTAAGTTCTTGATACGCATAACTCAGACATAGTTATAGCGACAAATTTATTGTATGAAGGTGGTACCTAATCAGGTTTTTAAAGACAGTACAACCAACCAAACTACTAAGGATGAAAATTCCAGCTCTCCGCCCATATATCCGTAACTAGAAGAAGTAAGTCTCCGTCCGAAGAAAATCCATTACATTAGCAACCATACCATACCATAGCAACGAGGAGGCATAAAATAGTACAATGAAAGAATAAAGAGAGTATAAGTACGGAAAAAAGAACTAGGATGAAAGTAAATAAATTATAAATGAAAAAAACAAAGCGCGATAGTCAATCCTTTTTTTTTTCGGGGAGAAATCCTAAAAAGGATTCCTTGCCATCTGATGGGAAGTCAAGGATATGTGTAGATTTTTACCCACTAAAACCCCTACGGTGGTCGTTCTCGACATTTGGAGAGGTCACGGGATTTCCGTTCGGAACACAACCGCAACGATAGTCTGTCCTGTTTTTTTTCGAGGGAGAAATCTTCGAAAATATACTTTGCCTTCTGGGGGAAGTCAAGGATATGTGGAGATTTTTACCCTCTAAAATCTCCACAGGGGTCGTTCTCAACGTTTGGAGAGGTCACGGGATTTCCGTTCGGAACACAACCGCGGCCTCTCTAACGGCGGCTCTTAAGCGGCTATGCTGGCATAGCCCGCCACGGGGACTGAATCATGCAGTCCCAAAGACCTACGTATATACTAACTCGACGGCCGGGGACCATGTCCAGACAACGTTCTCCTTGGAGTCGTTTAGAGGGCAAGGAGAACCCTCATCCAAATCGTGCACGACCCCCAAGGGTAAGGGAACCAAGTGGGATTAGTAGCGCCGCGACGGCGACTCCCGATCTCTCTCAGCGGTCTCCTTTTGCACCATAACAATTTTACAAAATAAGACTACGGCTTTCGTCGATAGTCAATCCTTGGCTGAACCCAACCTAAAGGAACAATATTAAAAAACTGTAACGTATTCAAAAGCTAAATATATAACAGCTTATTTTTGCGGTTATTGATGTATGCTCATAATTTTGCGGTTTGATATTAATATACGCTTTCACGTGCAAATTATGAAATCGATTGTCGAATTTGCCATGGTTCAAACAAATATAAAGTGAACTTCACATAAAGCTGCTTAAACGTTTATTTATAGACATCAGATAGCAGCATCACGACACCGCAAACTGCTATCGTAATAAAAGCAGAGACATTTTATGCTTCACATAATATATTTTTGTTCGTTTTTTTATCTGTTATTGCGTTCTGTTGGTTCATTGTGTAGTCGAGCGCCGTTTTGTTGTAAAATTATAGCGCCTGTGCTATTAATAACTGTACGGTTGTTTTTGTTGTAATGTTAGGTTAAAATAGAAATTGTTTCTGTAGTATTAATTTTTTAAATTGTTTCCCTTGGTTGGATTGATCAAAAGATTGACTATGATGCTTTATTTTTTTTCAGTTTTTATTTATTTTCATTCTACTATATTTCTTTTATATTCTTTAAGTCTTGTTACCGCTTATTGTTGCCGCGATGACCTTTTTGTAAAATTTTAGAAATATTTCGCGGTTTTGGTCTTCAATCATCAGAGACTGTATTATTACGCTTTTAATTCTGACAGGAAAACTTTTAAATTGTTGGTCTACTAAAGGACAGGCCTTTTCTTTATAGTGAAAGTGGACAAATGAGACTACAGTACACATGTTGTGACTACTGAAGCCTACATATAGTCACAACGCCCGCAGGGCGACCTTCAAGGAGGAAATGGTAAGCTCTTTTCTTGAAAGTTCCATGTTGTATTGGTTGGAAAATACCGTCCTCCCAAAGATCCAAATATTGGCATATTTACTGTATTTGTATCCAATTAAAAACTTCTTACTATCGACATCAAAAATATTAGATATCTTTTGGAGTTAACTTCGAAAAGACCGTATAGGTAGTTACCACCGCAGCTCTCATTTCTACCGCCAAGTAGTAATGTGCAAATATTAATACCTTATAACAATACTTAATACCTTACCATATGTACCAAGGCAATGGTGTAACATGGTGCTGTGTATAGCATTTAAACTAGTACCACGTTATGGGCAAGCGTATCACTTACGTGAACGCTTTTCTCGTTTCGTTTCGTCGAAAAAATTAAACATCTCATAGATAAGATCAGTAAATATGAACAAAAATTAAATTACAAGAATTCTTTATCAGCTATTTAAGTTTTTTCTGTAATACAAATAGAGTATCAAAATATCCTTTGGAACTTTAACCTTAAAAAGTTAATTTAGGATGAAACTATAAAATTATTTCATTTCAAAGTAAATAGCCTTTTCAAATTACGACTCTCCACCTTGGAAATCTATTTGTGGTTGCTTTTTATTAGATACTTCAAACAAATTTACACACCCATGGATAATTTTCAATTTATTTTTAAATATTTAATCATGTTTTGTATTTATTTTAATTATGATAGATCTTAAGACCCTTGATAATATTATGTCGACGTTAATATCTATAAAACATTAATAAAATAAATTATATGTAACAGAAATAAAAGATATATAATCAAAATTACATTCTACATGATTATTGAGTTAGCAATAACTTAACTCTTAATCATAATTAAATTTAAAGGTGATGATAAGCAGATATTATTAAATAATAAGCTGTTTTATGAACGAGAGATTTAGGGTTTTGACTTATATTTTATGTCCTCTATGATTATTGGTAAAGGTTAATAAAAAATGCACTATAATTCTGAATGTATATAGTACAGAAATAAACTGTTATTTTGACGCTATTTCTTATTTAAATTTAAATATTTCCTTACAAGTCGTTCTAGTATGAGATAGTTGTACTATACTTGGGAGCTGGACTGCATCTAATCATAGTCTCCACTTAGTGAAGGGTTTAAATAACTACCCTTACTTAATCTCCATTATTTTGTGTCATTAGCTAAGTGTAAGTTTTACCACATTCAGACCGATGGTAATAGTAAAAATTTAAAAGCTATAGATTAATATACTTTATTCTTTTATTCGATTAGGCAATGAGACGAGCAAAGCGTTTACTGATGGTAAGTGATATGCTTTCCCGTAACAAACAAGTAAGTCTCTTTAAGTCAACAGAGACCTAGCACTAGTCAATGTTTTGTGACTACAGGCGTATTTTATTCAAAGGCAATAAAAGTATTTTTGGGTATTATTTAAAAATCTATGTACGTTTAAGTTCTATATTTCTTATTAGCAAATTTTTTTTATACCACTCAGGTGGCAAACAAGCATACGGTCTGCCTGATGGTAAGCAGTATTTATAAGGTCTTACAAAACTGTTTCTTTGTTAAAAGCTTGTGTTTGCTTTCTTTAAAACGCACAATCAATAATTGTCTGATATAGTTAAAAAAAAACTATTTCGTGTAATACATTTTTTACTTTAACGTATTTATCTATCTATGCATGGGGTAAGGTATTCTTTAGAAAGTAATTTCCTAATGTGTACAACCTATTCAAAAGCTTTTAATTTAATTAATAATGTCAGTTAAAAGCAGTTCTCAATTTCAAATGAAATTAAACGGGTATGTAGGACGGTTTTTAAGCGAAATTCGCTTACCTTTGTACAGAGCTGAATGCAACTTTTTGCAGCTCTCTATGGCTCCGTATAGTCACTTCAATACAAATTCGTTTCAATGCGCACATTTACGTTTGCGACTAATAAAAGAAAAACATTTTCAATGTTCGGCCTTTTAGTTTACAGTAAGCGCCCCATTGATACATTTTTTTCTAAAAGTAATTTTACATATCGATAGGCGAAATATTTTAACTAAATTAGCCCGGAGGGAGTTACTTCGTTGACATGGGGCCGTGTAAGAGTTTATATATCTTAGTTTTTAATAATACGAGGGCTAAGCCGAATATTAGTCTAATATCAGCGAGTGCAAACCGATGTTACCCCCACAGCATGCAGCGGTGGTGTGTGGGTGAGAATTTTTTTTATATTGGCGATACCATTGGAGTAGTGTAGATCTTTTAAAAAATGTATTAACGATGAATCTACATAAAAATAATTTAAAAAATATATATGATTATACCTACTTACGGCATAGATTATTAATTGGATGAGATAGCTGAAGAACTGATCTATGGACTTCCTTATTAATTTTGTGATATATCAAAAGTCTATCTCTTACAAATCTTTATACAAATAATATAGAACAATGATTGTTTAACTGTAAGGTTATCTTATAACAGTCATTATGATATTGTTTACAAAGATTCCGGTTAACAATGAGCTCTTACTATTAAGTCTTCATGTTACAGATTATGATATTGATAATGGTGGTAACGCTGATGTAACTAGATTTTAAATACAAAAAATGTGTAATAGTACATTGATTTAATATATTTTTTTAGTTGGTTCATATTTGTTAAATTCCTCCATCCTTGCCGAGGGCTGTAGCCATATTACTGCCGACATTCCTCATTATAATCCCTCGGCCACATCGCTGCACCCCATAATACAGTTAATATTAAAATATTGCGTTGTGCCCGTGCATTTTTTTTATGGGAGCGCATCGAGGCAAAACATTGGCATCCTCCTACCCCAAAGAATCACCCCCCCGCAAAAATAATACAAGTATTTGTACTCGGGTTTTTTTTTGGGCCCCGGGGAGAGAATGCTCATTTAAATACGCCGTAATATGCGAAACGTGTCCTTGGTTATTTGAAAATATTACTATCTCTGGCCCGCGATTTCGTGCAAGGATTAAGGTCTTATTTGCGGTATACATAAAGTCTTTGAGCTGAATGAAATATTTATGAAGATTTTTTTTAAGATTTGTAAGTCGTTCTTCTCAAAAGACGGCGCGTTGCTTACTAGCTTTAATTATAAACAATTGTAATAGAAAATCAAAACCATTGAAAAATTTTTGGGTTTCAGTTAATTAAAGTGAACTTTGTTTATAACGAAAAGACGATAAATTTTTTTTTCGACGATGCGTTGAGACTACTAAGGCGTTCACCTGATAGTAAGTGATACGCTTTAACATAACACCGTGGCCCAGATTAAGATGGTATAAACAGTACCATATTCCATCAGAAATAGTCACCTTGAGACGAAAGTTGTAATCTCGTTACCCCAGTAATTACACTACCATACAGCACTCTTCAAAGTGGAATACAGTAATTTTTGCGTATTACTGGTAATTTGTACTTAGTATAATTATTGTTTAAAAATAGTGAAAGTACATAATTAAAGAACAATTAAGACACACTTGCAAGGAATAACTAAGGTAAAGATGTTGATGAATGTCTCTCATTGATATGTTAAGAAATTTATTTTATAGTTGCTGTATTATTATCAGCTGATACACGTCCACTGCTGGACATAGGCCTCCTACAATAGAGGGAGATTTGGGCCGTTTCCTACCACGCTGGCCCAATGCGGGTTGGTGGATTAATTGCTGTATAATATACACCACATGGAAAGCTTTGAGGGAAGCTTATGTCAATGAGTAGGAGTCGGCTGATGATGATGATAATGAAATGTTAAAATGTAACAAAATTAAAATGTAAGCTTTTTTTATAAAATATCTTTTAGTAATTTATATTTATATCAAAGAAAAATAAACGTTGTAATATATTAATATTACTTGATAAGTCACGAACTAAGAGTTTGTAAATAAAGTTACGTTAATATACGTTAGCTGAAGTACACAATAATAATAAAATATATAAAAATAAACTTATAATTTAGATAGTTGTTTATGCGGTAGTAAATTCAGAGCATAACAAACATAACTGCTAGTTTTGCGGTATTTACTACGCTAACTTTCGCGACTTTACATATTTTAGGAGCGGAAAAAGGGGTACTGGAAAAATGTATAACTTATATAAAACATTCATTCGTTAACTGTTGTAAATTTTGTCAAGAAAATGAAGTATTTTTTTATTTAATGTGTAAAGGAACTGAGCAAGGCGTTTACTTCATGGTAAGTGAAACGTTTGCCAAGAACTCTTCGCACTCCAGATGCTAGGGAGCATCACGTGGTGCCGTAGGTGGTTCCTCTATCTCCTAAAACCGTTGTACCGCATTAGCGAGGGAGAGACCGACCAGGAGATGTTTATCCATTGTAGAAGTCACTCGATATGCTGGGCCCATAATGACATCACCAAGGTCGGTGGAAACCGCTGAAAAACCGCCTGCTTGCAGAAGTTTGCTGCACCCGATTTGCAGTAAACCTAATACATCTGCACCTAATAACAGATCTACTCTTCCAGGGACATGAAACTTTGTATCTGCTAATGAGAGACCCATAGTGAGGTTGACAACTCCAGGAGGCAACGAAATAAGCGGATGTCTGCCTAAAATATTGACCAAGATAATGTCCGTACACGTGATAAGCGGTTGAGCGCTGTGTACCGGTGAGAAACAGAGTGACACTACTACTCCCCCTACACCACGAATATAGTCAGCACCCTTATTAATCCGTAAGCGCAAATGCTCCACCAGCCGCGTTGATACAATGCACCCCTGAGAGCCGGAATCTAATACCGCACGCGCGGTTACCTGCTCACCTTTACGTGAACCGACGCGTACCTCAGCGGTGGGCAGTAAAACTGTTAGAGGAGAAGGGATGTGCGGCGGTGGAGCATGCGGAACGAGTCAACACTTATCGGTGTAATGGTTGGTAGGGGACAGTGAAGGGGTGCGCTCCCGGGTACTTATCTGTCGCTGAGCTCGTCGGCGCGAGCAACGCTGCTCCAACAGAGGCCAGTCCTGGAATGAGGGCGACGAACGAGCACCAGCTGCACGGGGCTCCTCCATTGATGCGCGCGGGACGCTGTGGGTGTCACATGCGCCCCCGCCCATGCGCGCTTGCGTGCCTTGACCACGTGCCTGCCTTCGAGTTGCATTTAACCCTGGTGGCAAAGGTATCCGACGACGACAGGAGGCACGGCGAATACCCCCGCCCACTGTTCATCCTTACCGTTAGAGCCCCTGTTATCACCCTTAGAAGACCCCTGTGCGACTGTCAAAGTC
>DWLS01006819.1:0-11285 GCA_018246255.1 Pachliopta kotzebuea | reverse complement strand
AATAATTTGAGGACACGACATTGTTCACATTTGACTAATATGGATATAATACTGGGAACAGATAGTGGGCAATAAACATAAACCTTCCAATGGAAGCTACATTACAATGTTCTAGAAACAAACATCTACACAGTTCAACAAACATTAATATTAATAGGAAATAAATGTTCATATAAACATTGGTATAATTATAAACCAATTGCTGGTTTTTCTTATAACTAGCTAATGGATGTGATCAATGTATGCATAACGAGGAAATGCATGTGTTAATGAGTTTCTTGCCTCAGTTGAGTCCAGTTTAATGCTCTATGAAGCATTTTAGTATATTGAACCTGATCAACTCGCATATTGTATTTATTTGGTGTAACCTTGATATTTCTTGTACATTTGTCAACTTTACATATTATCATTAATAAAAAAAAACTTACTAACCTAATCTAACCTCACCTGCTCATGGTCAATCTCACTAATTAATAAACAAATCTCTGGCTTCCCACCAAACAGTATTGGGCCAGAGTGAATGAAGATAGCTCATATCTTCCCACTATTGGGAGAGGCCTATATCCAGTAGAGGATGTATATCGGCTGATGATGAATATCATTAAGGTTAAAGTGAAATATGAAATATTTCAATGGAAAAATCTGTTATCATTAAAACTATATTTATCCAAGTTTTTGTGTGATTTTTTTTTAATTCAGTGTTGTAAAGAAACTGGTGGTACTTTAAACAGATTGTAGGTGAAATGGTGATCGTTAATGAGATGATAGTAAAGATGTTTATACAACAAGATGATATTCTTGTCCCCTATCTCAGCCTCAGCTGGTAGACGTCTACAGCTGGATATGGGCCTCCCTCAAAAGTGGCTGGAATTGGGCCATAATCCACTATGCTGGCTCAATGCGGGTTGGAGAGGACCTAGAGCCGAGTTTGTTGATGACCAGGTGAGATTAGCTTGGGTCTTGTAAGATGTGTAGGACTTCTTCCATCCCATTAGGAAATATTAATTCCTATCAGTTTCCTATCATCCTTCCATTCGTACCAGTTAAATAAAATTTAACAATAACTCACCTCTCCTGACCCGCTGTATCCCAAATCTCGAATTTAACCGTGGTGTCATCGAGGCATACGGTCTGGGTGAGGAACGCTGCGCCGATCGTGCTCTCCTGGTACTCGTGGAATTGGCCCTTCACGAAGCGCAGCACCAGCGAGGACTTGCCCACAGCCGACTCGCCGAGCAGCACCAGCTTGAACTGGCACACTTTCGTCTGCGGCGCTCCGTTTGGCCTCTGTGCCGCTCCGCTCCTGTTTGTTGCCATCGCCTAGTAAAAAAAAAAAAAAACAAATAAATTATACTACAAACGATTCATATGTGAGTGATAATTGATAAAGTGTACAGTAATCATTTATTATCAACACCACTGCCTTCTTATTAGCAACTCAATATTTTTCAGCAGCTCGGTAAAAGATAAGGTTAACACAGTAGTATAAGGAATACCTTCCTTAAAACAATTTAAGACAAACTGAGCATATTAAATACTTCACAACATTGAACCAAATTTGTTGTTAGAGGACAATCAGTTCTCATGAGTCCATTATTTATTTAACCACTGTACATAAATGTAAAGTAACGGCCAATGATTGTATAGACGAGCTTAACACAGTTTGAATTTTCTACAAACTAACCTCAATAAAAGAATAAAGCTATATTGGTAGTTAACTATACAACAGTAAGGAGTGTGATAGGTAACAAGAATTTGTTACTTATCACAATCACCAGCAATCCACAAACATATACTAAAACTATTAGTTGTCCGTTGCATTCACAACTAAAAAAAAATACAAATTAATAAATTCAAAACGTTATTAACACAGCTATATAAATAGCATATGTTAACCTTTAAGCTGGCATAGCGACATTCCATTCTGCACGGACGCACGCCAAGAAAAGCAAGATAATAGTAAGATGTATATAAATAGCTCCAAACACTGTTAACCTAAATTTCTTTGGTTTGTGGTGAGAAATAAATATATTTTTTAATTAATAATAAACGGGAATAAAAAAATTTAGTATATTCCGAATGGTAACAGATTAAAGATCTATAGATTACCGACTTTACAAGACAAAGTTCTTTAAATGAAATATGTTCTAATAAAGCAAATGATTATATAATTAAAACTATTATATAAATACACTGGAAATTGCAGCATTGGCAGATCTCCGATTAGGTGGTGGACAGATGATAGAGTCGCTGGAAGACATTGGATCTAAACAGCATAAGATTATATTCTGTGGAATACTTTACAAAGGACATATATCCAGCAATATACATCCATCGATTGAAATGATGAAGTAAATATAAATGTATTTCTTCTTTTAAGTTATATTCCCTCATGACTGAAGGTTGTGGTCATCGTGTCAACATCACAACGGCTTCCTTGTCAGTTATAATGGAGTGGTATTGCCTTCTCCATTAAACATACTAGTCCGACTATGTTTATGACAGACATGCAAGTTTCCTCACAATGTTCTCCTTCACTGTCGAAGCATGTAATATTAGTTGGTGTTATACTAACTGCTCATTAATTGAATAATTCATTGGTGCAGGTAGGATTCGGTCCCGGTTCCATTGGAGTAGGAGGCCAGCGTCCAAACTACTAGGTTATCACGATTACAAAATGTATTAGGATAGTGTTAATTATAGTTAATACTTGTCTAATTAAGGGGTGTAAGGGATCTCATAAAACAAATTACGCGACCGTAGCCAACATCACCTGTTCATGGTGTACGATGCTAATCAACAAACAAAGCACTGGCTCTAATCTATACACAAGGTCTGTGTCGTGGGAGATAGCCTAAATCTCAATTATTGAGAGAGGCCTATGTCCAGCAGTGGACGTCTATCGGCTGATGATAATAATAATAAATAATAAATCATAACTTATTATACAAATTATCATTATATTCCATTTAATCTACATAATTTAATTTCCATTGTTTACTGTAATCAGATTTATGGCTGTGATTACTAAATGCTAAAACAGAATTTGATTTACGGTGAATAAACATTAGCTGTATACAAAACTGGGTCGTATCCAGCGAACCTAAAAAAAGCAAAGCCCAAAAAATGTAACACAAACAAAGGTGTTGCCGTATGCAAAATTTTTGACAAATGATTATTGTATTTATATAAATTAAAATAAAGCAGTAACTTCTACGATTATTCAGTTGTGTCTTGGTCATGTTTGTTCCCCTAACTTTTTGGCTAAAATTAGGATCAGGGATCACTTTGCGAGTGTGGTCTTGACGAGGATACAATAGACCACATATTTTTCATTTGCCCTGAGCTTCCTCTTTCACTTTACGATTGTCTCCCTGATCATATTCCTTGACCCATCAATATCAGTTCTCTTCTCTCTCAAATAAACCTCCCCTTTATAGATATACTATCGACATACATCAAAAAATTCAATTTTAGATTATAATTAAATTTTCGGTTTGTCCAACTGGTCAATTTTACCTCAAAATTTTCCTTTGTTTTTCTGACTAAAAACTGTTTACCATACTATATACCACTCGCATCAAAATACTCAGACATTAGCAAAATTGTCTTATGGACAGAAGCTATACATTTAAAGAAGAAGAATACAAATTATTTTAATAGACATGTTTAATAAGATTATCAAGAGATTCATCTAGAAGTGGAAATTCATTGTTATATTTTTTATTTCACAAGACGAGCATGGCATTCACCCGGTGGTAATATGCCTGTTCATAAAAATGTGGTGGTGGTTAAATATATATACACAGCCCCACATTACCCTCATCGCCTTGAGACATAAGGTGTTAAGTCTCGTTACTCCAGTAATTTCACCAGCATACAACACTTAAAACTGGATCACAGTATTTGTCTCTCATAACTATTTGACAGTAGAAATTGGAGCTGCTTGATACCTATCTAAGCAACATCTGGCTAAAGAGACCTACCATCATTCAAAATCAGTGAGATGATAATGATTAATGAAATGAGAAGACTTGCAAAATCTAATAGGAAAAACTCATGACCAAGTTTTTTGTATTGATTAAATACAACATTGTCCATCGGCCTTGTCCTTATTTGTGAGGTCAGGAAGATTTACAGTATCGGTTAAAAGTATTAAGTGAAGATTCACATTCACTACAAATATTCTTACTTGTTTGTATTAGTTATACAGTAATGTTAACTGCACAAGAATTGGAGACCTGTCGACCTGTAATATGGGGTTTGAGACCTTCTACAGGTACCAGAAATTGACAATTGTATTGTTAAATATTTATAGGTAACTCCAAACTGTTTATTTTTTGTAATCTTTTTAGATTTGTTAAGACAAATAAATTTTTTTAAATCTAAAATGAAAAGTGAAAAATGATATGTGTACAGTTTGAATAATATGTAATACTTTTATATATAAACGGTAAAGACAGTTATAAATATATAACTTAAGTATCTAGAAAAATCACAGTACAAAAAATATACTAAGAAGTTTTCTTGTCATAGTAACAAATATTAATTTAATAAATAAAATTTAATAAAGTAGGTTAAAAACAACTCACCAGCTACCAGTGAAACAAAAACACAATTTGATACCATTGACAAATTATTTCTTTACTTGATAAGTAGAAAAAAAATAATGTGCAATTTTTTTTTATTAAACAACAAAGCGATCGACTGACGAGAATAACAAAAGCAATTTAAGAGTAACAACTAAGGAACGGTAAACAAGAACGTGTTATCTTTCTGTGCTATCATCGTAAAATCACAAAGAAACTGAACAATGGCACTTTATCTGCGTTCATTAGGCGCAGTTGGAACCAGCCAACAAATTGTTTTTCGGATTAGTTATCGGGCGCTGGAGAGAGCGCGTCTGCAGCGCCGATGACTAACCCTATCTACCCGTACCAATCCATTTCCTTCGCAACTCCGAAAGCGATGAATCGTCCTCCCACAAATCAGCTGGACGCAATCAAATCACAAGTCGACGTCTCGCCACTGTACCACCCGTCCGAAGGCCCACACGATCACAAATCTCAAAACTAATCCAACTACAACGAGCTCACACTCGATAATATTCGAAAAAATGACGCATTTACTTGATTATAAGGATATGAAAGACGTACCCTCCCTGTTATTGTATTGTAGATGTGCACTTAATGTCGGGCGACAAATCCTCAAAAGGCCGCCGTGATGCCGAAAATCTCATTAATCACACGATTGTAAAAGTAAAATCATTAATTCGGAATACTAAACTGGAAAATCTAGCACAGAAATGCGAAATGACCACGAACAAACATGGAAGCGAGAGAGCGAGCGAGATGATTCTTATAATTATGTCTATGGAAATAACTTCCCTTGTCTATGCTAAAAATTATTAAATATTTTTTTATTTCAGATTATTACAATATAATGTCTAAAAACTTTTTTAATTTCATTAATGATTTATATTTTACATAATAACACGAAATAATCAATTTTAATCAAACATTGTTTTTCTGCAATGTTTATTTTTCTAATGTCAATGTCAAGAAGTGTCATATGTCACAGTTGAGAACACGGTCCACGCCCGATTGTGATACAAAATAAATTAACACTTTTCTCGCTCCTCAGATTTATTAAAGTTCTGTCGATAAAAGGTTTGTACCGTTATCAAACATGAAAATCACGAGGTATAAAAAAGTCCAGAAATATCTTAAATTTTACTACAACAATTATGGTTTCCATCAGCCGTATCAAGTGCTACTAGATGGTACATTCTGTTTTGCCGCTTTCAAAGTAAGTCTTTTCTATTTAACAACGTCGGCAACATAGAAGACTTAGTTTTGTTTACTGTGTTGTTAATATCTAATTTTTGCCAATGCAGACATGAATGGTAATTTTTGTTTCCACGGGGGATTGAATTGTTCTCTTAATGTTTGTATGTATGTGATCACACACTGTTTAAATTTTGTTGTAATAAATGCTATCACTAAACTGGTCCAGCTACATTATAACAAAATTGACTGCTTAATTTAAGTGTATCCGAACAGAATGGATAGTAAATATCGTCGCAACGGTCGTCTGATAGACATCGTGGATGAGGAGTGGCAAGCAGAAAAGCTTCCTCATGAGGACATCCAAGTCCCTTTGGAAGAGCTGCCTGATCCAGAAGCAGACAGCGCAGATTCTCACCTTACATTAAGAGAACAGAGCATGCGTTGGCAAGAGAATTTTCCAGAGCCATCTAGCAATAATCAAAACTAGGTATTCTGTTGTTGTTGTGTTATTTTACTATAAATAAAAAAATTATGTCATTGTTTTTGCCATTATCACCTTGTTTATGAATTAATATTACAACTCTTAATAATTATTTTGTCTGGTTCTATTTTATTTTAAACCAGTGTATGCAAAAGTACCATAAAATGTACTTTTTAATATCCTCATACTAAATATTAACTGATATTTCAGGAACACATTAACATTAAGGAACAAATACCAAAATATCTAAACGGACAGGCTAAATTATTGACAACTCGATGCATTATAATAGAAACTGAAAAAATAGCCAAAAAAACGCATGGAGCTCTGAGAATTTTAAAGCAGTTTGGCATCCATGAATGTGGTCATAAAGAACCAGTGACGGGATCGCAATGCATTAAATCTATGATAGGCAACAAAAATGAAAATCACTACATCCTCGCTTCACAGGACAGGGATTTGCAGGAAACAATGAGGGCGAAGCCGGGTGTTCCATTACTATATCTACATAACAAATCACCGACACTCGAAAAGCCTTCAAAAGAGAGTTACAACAAAGCTGGCCAGGCTCTAGAAACGAACTTTACTTTCATCACCGAAACACAAAATGAGTCTTTGAAGTCAATGAAGAAAGCTTTGGGAGTTGAAGATAAAGTCGAGGAACATAAATTGGAGATAAAGAAGAAAAAACCACACAATCCTAACCCCTTGTCATGTAAGAAAAAGAAAAGGAAACCAGGAACATTCAATATTAAAAAAGAAGAAGTGAAAGAGGGTAAAGTAAGAAAAAGAAGAAAAGTGAAGAAGCATAAAGTAGAATTAAGCCAAACTGTCTAATAAACAATATTTTATCTGTCATAATCTTTTATTTAATTATCATAACAAAACAATATCCCATCCAGTTACGATGTGGGCGTCTTCAAGAAAAGAGTGAATAGGCACTTGCTAGGTTAATGCGCTTTACCATCATTGACCACATCTTCACTTAACACCAGGTGGTACCGTGGTCAAGCATTAACCTATACATACGTAAAAAAAAAAGTATCTAATTTAAGATGTGAAAAGCTGAGGAATGTATTTGTTGGAAGTCATTTTGGATGGACTGTATCCAGCAGTAGATTACTAAAAGCAGATGATGAATTATCTAAAACTAATTCAGTTCTAAATTCTTTTAACACTAGATTTAACAGCTGTTTAACTATAACTATCTTGACCAAAGCTTTATATATTTGATATGAATATAAGTAAAATAATATACCGTTTGTTAATTATTTTTTTAGTTAAAGCTACAAAAATGATATAATTTACAGAATGGAAATATTTCATACAGAAGTAATTTTAACTCTTAAATGCATGATGAAATATCATACGTCAGTGTTTTTTTCCTTACATATTTACTGAACGAAAACTCAAACCACGTTACTTTTTACTTTTATTAGTTCCTAAAAATATCTGTTTCGGTTTTTGAACGCAAACTTTCATAATATGGCAGTTAACTTTTTTAATTTTAACCCTTAAAGGCATATTGTTGCCAAAAGTCTACAAACCAATTTTGGTTGAATGATATTTTGTGACTTGAATTAAGATTCATTGAGAATTAATTGCCGAAAAGAGTTAAAAAAATAACAAATATATTAGACGTAAGGTAAGAAATCAATATTATAAAGTTTTCTTTAGCAATTTATCCTGAGTTTGTATTTGGATTTTCATCACCTACCTAGATGCATAGTGTAGCCAAACGGCTACATACATGTTTTTTACAAAAATATAGTTTTCATTGAAACCAAGATTTTTTAAATTATTTTTCCCTTTATCTGTGACTCAAAACCTATACTGAAATATTTATTTCATAATTAAATAAAAAAAATCATGCATTTAAGGGTTAAATTGAACTTGCAGGACCAGTTAATTTGACTGGTCTGGTAAATATAGTGTTAATTTATCGTGAATACTAGTGAAATCAGATTAAAAAATATATATATTTATTGTCATCATCAATCGATATACTTCATTGGACTTAGACCTCCCCCAACAGTGAGAGGATCTCCTACTACTCTAGCCTAGTGTGGGTTGGTGGGGAGCCAGAGCCTCATTTGTTGATTATCAGGGCACCAGGCGATGTTGGCTAGAGTCCCATGAGTTGTGTCGGATCCCATAAGGGGTCCCACATAAAAGATTATAAAATCTAAAATCATTTTTATAACCGCATCTTTTGAATATCTGAAAAGTAAGTATAGGTCTGGAAAGTGTTACCAGTAAGATTAATCGAGAAGTTATAAGTTTCCTGGTAGGTCTTCGTTGCCGGAAACCGTCAAGTAGGTACCACCGCAGCGCCTATTGCAGTCGACAAACAATACTGCTGTATGCTAGTGAAGTTACTGCGGTAACATTATAAGTCTCAAGGCGAGGATCGCAATAATAGGTGGTAATTATCCGCCTGATAACGGCCACTGCGGAGCATAGGCCTCCCTTAAGGACTCCAGAATCGTCGACCTTCACCAAATCATCCGTCACCGCAGTTCCTACTGCTATTGCCAAATAGTAATATGCAAACGTTACTGTGTTCCGGTTAGAAAGGTAGTGTGCTAGTGAAACTACTTATGTAATGAAACTTAACATTTCATGTCTCGAGGTGACGAGCGCAATGTGGTGTTGTGTATACCGTCTTAACCTGTGCTATCTTATTATGGGCCTGCGTATCACTTACCATCAGGTGAACGTCTTGGTATTATCATAGTTCGTCGAATAAAAAAGCTTCCATCAATTTAGTGATAGTATTTTTAGTAAACTAATCTGATCCTCATTTTACTGGTGATATTCTGTACTGAACCAGTTACCGCCTGAGTAAGCACCGTATGGATATTACTGCGTGAGTCGTGATAGCCTAGTGGTTTAACCCTTAAATGTATATTGTTGCCAAAAGTCTACAAACCAATTTTGGTTGTATGATAATTTGTGACTTTTGAATTAAGATTCAGTGAGAATTAATTGTCGAAAAGAGTTAAAAAAATAACAAATATATTAGACGTAAGGTAAGAATTCATCACCTACATATGCATAGTGTAGCCAAATGGCTACATGTTTTATTACAAAAATATAGTTTTTATTGAAACCAAGATATTTTAAATTATTTTTCCCTTTATCTGTGACTCAAAACCTATACTGAAATATTTATTTCATAATTAAATAAAAAATCATGCATTTAAGGTTTAAACGCCGACCTCCCACTCCGAAGGTACCGAGTTCGTTTCTGCAGCAATGAATTATTCAATTTATATGCAGTTAGTATAACAACTAATATCACGTGCTTTAAGACATGTATCAAATCGCGTGGTTATAAATATTAAAAAAAAACATTACTGTGTTAGAGTTTGAATAGCAGTAAGTATTATGTGAATAGCTTTTATAGCGCTTTCTTGTTATAGGTAAACGTCCAGCACGTCTTGACACTCAGTTAAATAAATAACAAATTTTTGGCTCGATACCCCTCCGAAGGACGAGGTTGCTCGTTAGCTTATGAGATATTTAAAATTATAATAGATCTCACCCGATCTGAGACTACGGTGATATTGCAATGGGTTTTGCACATTGGCCTTGAAGGGAATGAATGGGCTGATCAATTATCAAAACTAGCAGCTAAAAACGGTAATCCTATCCTAATTATACCGGACTATTTCGAATATATTCCGCGATACAAAAATGTCTGTTACGAAAATTGGAAAAAATATTTTGTTAAACTATCTTAGGAAAAGGGTTTCTGGTATTGAACCATACGTTTGGTACTATACCGAGTGCTCTGGTTTGAAAACTGTAATATATCTAGAAGCACCATTAAGTTGACTATTTAGACTTCGTTCTGATCATATTCTTTCGGCAAGATTTGCATTTCTGATGAAAAAAACTGATTCTCCGATGTGACAGCACTGTAATCAAGTTGAGGATGTACAATATTTGGTGATGGAATGTGACCGGAACAAATCTTAAAAGAATTTCATTTATAAATATGTATGTAATATTAATATCAAAGATGTTGGAGTGATACAATACCTGATGTCTTTGGCGGATGTGGAGGATATAGACATTTAAGTAATGTTAGAAATAAGTGAACTATGTAAAGGGTACGATGGGATTGATATGTCCGCTGTTGACAAAAATCGCAAAACAAAATAAAATAAAAATAAAAAAAGTAACAAATTCTAACAAACTTTTCTAGACATTTTTAATCTATAACGAAAAAATATATATTATAATTGTTCAAACACTCTATTTCTCGTGTACATTTAAAATGGCCAAGTAAGTTTTAATCTGTACACCCCAAAACACACTATGTGTATCAGCGGCAGGTTGCTCAGGTACAACGAGTGAAAATGGGATAATATGTCGTAACTCTCTTCAGGTTCGAATACTTCACAGCCGTCCGGAGAGTCCTTAAAACAAGAAAATGTATTAATGTTCACAAAAAGATTAAACACGAATTATATTGTCATAAGAGAAAGACCGACAACGAACAAAGGAATCAATTACTGATAAACTGAAAAAGGAATCCGTTATACTTATATAACAGATCCATTAATCACATATAGTTTATAAACTAGCCATAAGAACCCTTAACCTTAGTATATAAGAAGCTTGTATTATCAAATAAAATCAGTTCTCTCTCAGTTTTTATTAACTAGTCTCAAGCATGTAGTTTTTAAAAACCCTTCCACTCGATGGCTCAAGCTAAGTAACGGTTATTATATTTTATTTTAAGCAATCAAAATTACATTATTATTTTGTATTACTAGTAATTTTTAATAATCTTTGTTGCGGGGGTTTTTCTAAACAACTAACACCGTACTACTCATTACCGCCGCCAAATATAACTACGTTCTCGTTGGAAGGATCGCTGTATTAAGTGAAATTACTGTGGTAAAGGAGTATTTTATATTTTTATAAATGCGAAGGGATGAATGTCATATAACAAGAAGAATGTTAGATATGATTGTGGAGGGATATGTGGGTCGAGGTAGACC
>DWLS01006818.1:0-11286 GCA_018246255.1 Pachliopta kotzebuea | reverse complement strand
AATCTGATTCTCACATGTTGATACACAGAATATACGTGTTGTAGAGACAACTTTAAAATGTGGAAGAGCTAATCACTTGGATATTTGAAAAAACCAAGCCATATAAACTTCACCACAAGGAAAAGCGTTGATTACGATAATGTACTTCAATTATATTGTGCTCATCGCCGTGAACTACAAGATGTTAAGTCCAGATAATTAAACAATTTATACAACTATTTGGTGCAGAAATAAAGACCACAGTGGTAACATACCCATCAACAATATTTTCTCTTATTTGACCATTTTAGCAGTTGACCAATTGACACCTATAAAAACTCTACCCAAAAAAATGTTTTTTATGTACTTGGCATACAGATGCAAGAATGTAACTTCATGGTATTCTTTTACTGGAGCATAAATTTCTTGGGAATACACTACCCCATCTCCCATATGAGGAGTGAAACATTATTGAAAAATTACTTGTACCTCAAAGATCTGCATGCAAAATTGACCTTGCATGCATTACCATCAAAGTTATACAACCTTTTACTTAAAATGGTGACACGTGCAAGGTGAATGCGGGCTTTGAGTGAGAGTCGGCCACTTAACAGTTTACATTGTGCCAAATTATTTTGGCACAAATTTACAGAACATACTTGCAAAATTCTGTCATAGATTCTTAACTTAATTTTATTACTTATTCTCTAGTAATTCCTTAAAATATCTTTACAAATAACGATAGGTGTAGAGTGAAAAACACAAAAGCGCTTCTATAGTATATTTAAATATAATAAGACTGAACTGGTCTGTCATGAAAGAAGATATTTCTCTATTAAAAAAATCATCCTTAAACTTACAGAGGACTTATTGCAGATGAAACGCAGAAAAAAGAAAAAAAATATTAAAATTCTTTAAAAATCAAGCATTTGCTTTCAAAAAGAAATCTTACTCATCTCTCAAGTAATAGTCTAAAGTATCAATCATTAGTTTATTATTAATAAGATAATTTAACTCTACAAAACTGATTCGGTGATTTTATGAACATCCGTTAAACAGTCATACAAGTTTAGTATACTTATTGCCTTCTAATTTTCTTTTATCGCAGTGAAAATCTTCTTAACACTTTCCTTCAACAGCAGCTTTTCAGCAACAGCTTTCCTTCTGGAAGGAAGGAAGTGTTAAGATATGTATCCACTAAAACTTTCTGGATTATTACCTTTAGTGCGTCACGAAAGACACCTGGACCGTCTACGGAACCTTTGTCAAAGACTTTAAAATTCTGTTAATGCTTGATTCCTAAGCTCTAATCACTATCTTGTTAGAGATATATACAGCATGTGATATAGCCTGCATATTTGGGATCATTAAGTAAAAAACAAATGCAACTCTGATAAACGTTAAATGACTACAGCGATAGACAACAAGTCTACAATTTAAAAAAAAGGTTTAACGAATTTCTAACCATATAAAAATAGCATTTTCAGATCCACGTAATTTGGATAAATGTCAAGGGCGCACATTCGTTTGAAATATACCTGGCATTTATTGTATCGATACCGTATTTAGGGAAACAAATATATATTTAACTAAAGAATTAGTATATTAGTTTGTCTTGTTACTTCACGAATTTTTGTATCTAGAACTTTTGCCTGCTACTACAAATTTTACTACTACTGCTAATTTTGGATAGAAATAGGTTTTGAAGTGGTGTCTATAAACTACATTTTAGACAGTACATAATATCATTGCACTAAAATATGGTATACAAATGATAGTGGACTTTATGTATCTTAGACAAACAGGTCGAATTTCCATCTCGAGAACTTTAGCTTCCGGTGAAAGAAACCAACTCGTTTGAAGCTTTTGGGTCGGAGACGACCGATTTCTTCGAATCCCTACTCAGATCGAGTTGTAAATAAATAAGTTAATTTTCGAGATTAAACTGTATAAACATTAGGCCTGTTTCTTATTATCCCTATTTCATAACTACCATCATTATTATCATCATTAGAACATGATCGTTTCTTCGCGATCATTTCCTGAAGCTAAAGATCTGAAAATTTAACATTTTTCCTTGTATTGAGAGTATTTCTCATTCACCCCAACCAATAATTCACTCACATTCCCCGATCGTGATGTATCTATGGCTATTTACTAATGTCTGAACAAGAAACCTATAATTCTTTTCGCGTAAATTTTTATCGCTTCCAGTTGTAGCTAGGTCAGAATGTACATTAGTATTAATATCGATGACTTAGTATCTGGACCAATACCAAAACTCTCCAACGTCTGATTGTTAGCCTTACTTAGCTGATTCGTGTGAATATTTCATATATAATATCTTAACATAAACAAACAAAATGGAAGTAACTGTTTATAACATTTAATAATACTTAACATCATTTTTTATATGGCTCTTATGGAAATCAACTTGAAAACTTATCCCTCTGTTTGTTCCAAATAAAACTCAATTTTTTTCAAACATTTTGGACGTGATGGTATCTGATAAATAGCTAAAAATAAAAGGGTAGATGAGACTTCTTATAAATTTTAGAAAAAGAAAAAAATTGTTTGCAATAATATCTAAAAAAAAATTTATCATGAATTCAGATTTTTAAAGAGACGTTAAGTTTAATTACTAAAAAAATATAGGAAGTAGAAATTATTTAAACCAGTTTACAAAAATATTAAATCTTGTATTGATATACTCAATTATACGCCTGAATAACCAGTTAATGAACCACAATAGATAAAAGAAGAATTGGACAATGAAACTGATCCCTTTGATGTGTCTAAAATCGATAATCGTCCTCCTTTTTTCCTCTCCATATAATTTATAATCGATTTTGTCTACATACACGTATAACTCGCTTTATTTGTTAAGAAGGATAACTTATTATTTAATTAAAGTAAATCAAAAGGTTTTAACAAAAATTAAAAAGAAAATAGTCAAGAATTTCATATAAATAATATATAATAATAATATATTATTAAATATTTAGCCTCGGAAAAGAAAAGTATTGTCCTTTCGTTTATTCTTTCCAATGGACAAATTATGAAAATGGTATCATTATATACGTAATAAAATTTAAACCCAACAAAATTCAAAATGAAAATCTCCTTTTTGTAGGATCTTTAAAACTTCGATGGATAAGTTTGAAGTGCTGTGGAAAAACGTTATAAATGACTGACGGAGGCGTGGGTTCGACTACCGAAATTGAGCTTTCAGTAAACGAAAACACACTCAAGAACAACAGCTTTCAATGACTCGGCCTGCAAGGTAGAATATTAGTATAGCGAAACTATATCAGTGGGAATGTTAAGAATAGCTTAAAATTTTGTTGGATAGAACAGCCAACATTTAAGTTAAATAAAAAAGTCGAAACATATTTTATTCCGTTATAAATCATCTTGTTATCTGAGTACTTTGGAGAAGGCACTTTTCCGGTTCGGAATCGAATTTAGGACACTTGACTGACATAGACGAGGGACGACGTCCTTCACTTTACCCTCTCGCTTCCAAGTGTATCAAGGTGCTGTGACATGTGGAATGAGCTGACCTACTTCGTAAGACGCCTTTGACACTTTTATACCTTCAGGTGACCAAGCCGACGCGGAAATGACCATTGGAATGTTTGTGAAACTTTTTTAAGTACTTTTTATACTACAAAGCTAAGAGATGAGTATAACGAGAAGTTAATTAGGATGTTATTTTCTACACCACATTGTCCTCATCGTCTTCAAACAGAAGATAATCTTTCTTCTTTATTTGTATATAACAGAAAACTATAACCAGACTAATTGAATTTTCTGTATGGATGTACAAATGTAGTCCAACAGGTTAACTTAATCTAATTTGCTGAGACTTTGATGCAGATAAAATTATTACACTACACCAATTTAATGGATAACATTAGTAAATATTTAGAATAATCTGACGGCGAAATATAAAAAGGAAAAAACATGTAAAATTTTAAATGTACAAATAAAATTTAATGACGATCAATCTAATTAAATATGTAATACAATAGATACATTGTACTTGTAGAGATTTCTGATAAATTTCAAAAAGGAAATAAATTCTGTTATTTAAAAAAAAACACAAAAAGATTAAAATTATAACTAGTGACCCCTGAACAAAACTAGTCCTGTCCACCAAGTTATGGAACCCTTCATAGTTTTATTCAATAGCACTATGAAAATTTTGCATTTAATCAAGTTCTTTTTTATATTGTATAAACTAGTGCTTGACTACGATTCCACCTGATGATGATGAACCGAAAAGTAAAATAGGTGTAAAAGGTTTTATTTCAAATCTGATCTAGGAAGTAAAAGTTTATTGAGTCTTAAAGTCGTATAAGAATAGTGTGAAGTTAAAATTATTGCAAAAAATTACGCATGCTTTTAGCTGTTCATGACATCGTAGCTTCCTATGGCTTAACTGATTTTATTGTTTTTATGTATAAGTAAATATATACTGTTATCATCTATAAATACAAAAAATATCTGTTCACTAATACAGAGATTATTTCACAGTATAACTGAATTCTTAAATAATCATCTCATATTTTACTCAGAAAATATTGTTAACGATGTCTGAAAATTAGTATTTTTATAGTTTCTAATGTATACAACGAATACGTTTAATGATAAATAACCGGTTGGTGGTTGCAGACGCCATTTCCGTTTACAACGACTTTATTAACGGTTTCATTGTAAATAAATATAAATTTATGGCTACAACTGTAACAAATATATATTTCAGCAAAACATTCCAAAGCCCGTGTAAAAGGCTCCGCAACAATAAAGTGTATGTCTAACAAACAATACCCAGCGTCCTATTTTGACACCGGCACATGATAACTTAGGATACATGTAATGTAAGTAATATTTTAAGTTACCTGAATATTTCGCAGTACAGCAGCTTGATTGGAACAGCTGGAAATCACAGGGTTACTGTATAATGTTTATTATTTCAGATACGATAACGCGCGAGTTTAGAGACGGGACGCGTGCTCTCGCCCCGGCGGCTGAGGCTCGAATGAATGGAAATCAGGGGGTTGACATCAGAGGGCGGAGCTCCTCTGGGCGGATTACTCAACATCCCGGGCTGCAGTGTCAATTTGGCGTACCATTTCTGCTGTGATATGGAAAACTCCGTCTGGTTTCTCATAGAAACCCGCCCTCCTACACCGCCAGCATCAGCAATAATAACATAATTATATCTATTTCGATATGACATGTTTTATTAAATTCAATCTCTGAATCTCTACAACGGTACTTTTTTTTAAAGAAATAGCATTAATATTATTATGCCGTTTTAGTACAAAATAGCCGAAGTGCTTTAGAAAACATGTATTGATAGCAGACACGAAAAGAATAAAGAACAGTGTATGATAATTTCATTGGTAAGAAGGTTATCAAGGTGAAGGAGGAATGTGGGCATTAAATTGGATTTTCTAGTGTCTTACATCGATGTAAATGTTACGTTGTTATCATTACACCACATTGGAGTGAAATATAAAGTACTTTATAGTATTTAGTACCACTAACGGTTATTTTATCACTAATATTCTGTAAAAACATGATATCGTTTACTTAAGCTTTCTACTGTTTCTAATAAATTTTATTTGCGATATTCCTTAAAATTCTGTACTTGCTGCTAGATTTGTCCCCTTTTTATAATACTAAATAAGAATATCAATAGCAGAATTACATTATATATATACAGATAATCAATTATGGTATACAAATATCTCTGTAATAATGATTGATATCACAAAGCGGTTGTGCATTTAAAATAAACATATATGTTAAATTGCGTCATTGCTAATTCAGTATCGGTTACTGTTCGTCTTCGGTTTTAACTTCTGACAGTTGTTTCCTCCACCCTGTTTACAACTTGTGTATATTTTGATAATGCATGCTTTACATTCACAGAGAATTGTTATGAGAAATCCGACATTGCTTGGTAAAATGGTAAAGGATAACGACCATAAAGATTCGGTGTAAAGACGGTAATGTTTATGAAAAGACTAAACTACAAAAGCTTACCCCATTTTTATCTACTACGAAGTAACATTTAGTTTTGATACCGATGACAATTAAGCCAAAGATTGAGAAGCGCACTTACCGATTTTAATAAATCCTATATATATAACTAACGATACAAATGACCACTGTAATAGTGACAGGAAATATAAAGGTGTTCGCTCTAAACTCCATCAATTATTTCATCCCGGAATCGAAGCAGATACCTTCGTGTTACAAGTAATCGCTGCACTATATAGGCAGGTCAATTTTCCGTGCAACATTGAGATATTATAAAAGCTTTCCGTAATTCAAAAGAATGACCTGAATACTAGAGTACAGCCGGCCAGTCGCCTCGCGTCCAACTTTCATTTACCGCTCTATTGACTTATTTAGAGTAATCTTTTGCTACAAATATAATAGCTATTAAGAGGTTTTTGGCTACATGATCATAAGTTTTGTTACTAATTATAATAGAGGAAAATAATGAAATATTTTCGAGGAATGTGGCTCGTGAAAATACTGCTATACTAAGTCTCTAAATTATGGTTAGTATTTTTATAACCAACATTACTTTCTCTTTATTGTTATGGTCATTTCTACTTTCTGCCAATATATTCAATTCTGTATTATTGTTTAGTTTTTTGTTTTATTTGACGAAGTAACGAGATAAGAAAGGCATTAGATGTTAAGTGATACACTTGCCCATAACAACGAAGCCCTGGTTAGGCTCGTTACCCCAACGATTTCACTAGCATACAAAGCCCTTCGAATCGAAACACAGTAATGATTGTACTACTACTATTTGGCGAAAGAAATAGGAACTGCTATGGTACCTACTTATAAAAGATATAACTAAGACTTTATTTAATTATATACTTTATGTGCCATATATAAATCATATATATGTTACTATTATTATTACAATTTTCTTCTAATTGCTATATTGTTTCATTTATTTTAATACTATTATAATATTTTGTACTCTAGCTTAACAATAACTTGTTAAAAATGGTAATACGTGAACGCTGTGTTTACATTTAAACAATCATGTACTTTGTTTTTTTTTTTAATCTTTTTTTGTACTTTAGATAATGTGAAAGTGTATCATTGATTGTAGACCTAATAAATAAGCATATAATTTTTTCCTTCTCTGGCAACCAAAAGGAATCTCCATGAATAATCCCTTAGAATTATTCTATGCTATCTGAAAAGATCGATAACTCAACGTCAATTTCCCTGGTGTCCGAGCTGTCCATGGTTGGATATGGTTTTATCAAACCCGACTAACTAGCTACCACTCTCATCTTATCAATTTAGCAGCTCAATAGCATTGCTTGTAGAAGTGGCAAAGAATTCGTATATATTGGGGAGGCCCGGTTCCCTTTGAGTTATTACCACACAAAATCATGGGAAATTGAGATCACGTCACAAAAATTAAATATATGAGAGGAATGAATTCTAATAAGTCATAGAAGGAATTCTAGAACTCTTGCATATGAGTATATTAACATTGCTTCGAGAATAAGGAATGTTCTAACGAATAATCTCTTTTCATATGTTATGTTTCATATATTAAGGTTTTAAATATCATTATTGTTTCATAACATATATATTTACAAATGCGTACTTATCTCCAAATAGCAAACTTTATTTCATAGCAGACCTTTAACAGGAAGTTTAAGAATCACTATAATATTATCCTAAATGAAGTTACATTTTTAGTTTAGTCTTCGTTTAAGCGAGGTGTTTATAACATTTCAAACATTTCCAAGAATTTATTTACAAGCTCTTAACAGGCGGCGACGTTGAAAATAAAACTTCTTTGATCGGGTATCCGTTTACATCAATCTCGCACTTTTCTTTTAATGACAGAAACCGGAACTCGCCTAACGTCAATATTTAGTCTGTAGCATCATCGGGAATTCGCAATAAAGCGTATTCACGGAATGAACACGTTCATTGTAATCAGAAATTGAAAGTCTATTTTTTACATCTATTACAATGGGGGTAACATTTGATCATAATATCATACAGTGTTAAGTGACATTAAAACCATTTGCGAGATCTAGAATGTTCGCATATTATTAAAATATTTCAGTTAGTTGCAAGTCCGAATTGATCAGGTAACGAGACAGAGAGATGAAAACTGCATATGGATATGGACACTGTATATGACGCTATACATAAGGCGAGTAACAGAAGGAGCTGGATAAAGAAACTAACGAAAAAATTGAGAGATATGTCAGGCCGTTTTAAATTATCATTATTTTTATTAACGTAATAATATTAATACCAGATAAGTATTTTGTTCACAGTATAAAATAATGTACAGTCCAATTACAATTATAAAAAATTGCATATATTTTATAATGAAATTGGGAGAGGGCACTGATTCCCGAAATAAAAATAAAAATTTTAGTTCAGAAATCAAAGGTTTTTCCAACCTAAGTAAATAACGATGTGGGCGTCTTCAAGAAAAGAGTGAATAGGCACTTATTAGGTCAATGCGCTTTACTATCATAGACCACATCACCACTTAACACCAGGTGGGATCGTGGTCAAGCATTGACCCTTAACCAATAAAAAAAAATAGTAAGTTGTACAGCAAAATTTATGATCTCGAGATTGAATTTGAAAAATCGACGCTGAATAATAAATTCGCGCCTATATCGATATTATAAAACTTACATAACTACCAAGTTGTGATTGAAACTGTAGTCTTCTCCGATACTATCAATTCGATCTTATTTGAACAATCGCCGGTAAATTTCTCACAAAATTTATGAACGTTGCTAACTGCTGATGTATGTTAGAAATTGTTCTAGGCAATAAAACAGTCAAACAAATGTGTTCGCTTCCCTTACATTTATTAATTGTAGCCGCAAATTTATGTCCGTAGCTGTTATATTTATATTTATTTTAAAACGGTACGTGTAAGATCAACTTTTCGATGATAAGTGACATTCGTCAACCTACACTTAACTAGCTTATTACAGAGGACGTGGGGTCCCAGCTGTGGGAATATTAAGAGTGCTGTTTACTTAAAACTTTTAGCGTGATAAAATCTACACTAAAAATACTTCATTGTTTGATTTTTAGGCTTAAATTAAAAATAACCTAAATCTATTTTTTATTCACAT
Source organism: Pachliopta kotzebuea (assembly GCA_018246255.1). NCBI lineage: Eukaryota > Metazoa > Arthropoda > Insecta > Lepidoptera > Papilionidae > Pachliopta > Pachliopta kotzebuea. The sequence goes on along the minus strand of DWLS01006818.1, from coordinate 2,131 downwards.
CGGATTAACATATTTAAATGACTACACGTGACAATAAAACCGAAGATAGTGAAGTATTCAGAATATACTGGTTTTAAATTTTCAAGAAAGCCAGAATAAAGCAATGCTGTTACGGCAGCCGATTTACAGGTGAATAGAAACTCTACTACATGCAACCCAAAATGAACCAGGAGCTACATGATACAAAGCAAGCATTTGGCCCAAGTTCATTAGAGGCAGTTAAATACGCTGGTCATGTTGCTATATTAAGACTAAAGATTAAATCATCAGCCAGTTTAATTCAGCTATGATCTTCTTCATAGTTACTGTTTAAATTTTGCCTTTTACCATGATCATTTTTTATGAAAAAGTATCATCACCACAACACACAAAACTCGTTTAAGAAATTAAATAAGAATGTTTACATAACGAATTTTTTTATTAGTACATTAACCAACGTAAACAATTTTACAGCTACAGTCGAGAAGTCGTCAGATCAGAGTAACCACACAGAAGTAAGATTTATTATAATTTAAAATAAACAAAATGTTTCACGAAATTTGCCGAATCGTTACCATAAATATGATCAGCAGCAGTGTATCGGTTACCACGTTACTAATGCATTAGTAATAACTATTTTGAGTTTCTCATGAAGTAAAAGACGGCCGGTATACGTGGTTGCTGCTAATTGTACAAAAACCATAAACTTTCATTAATTTTTTAGTTGAAACTTAAATAAAACAAAGTTGTAACACATTTCTAAAATAATAATCATTATTAATTTAGGAATATTCAGCAAACACTCACATGTACCTTTTTCTGAATCAACTTTCGCTTTGGACAGGATTTGTGCGGTTCATCTGGACTCAACCATTGCGATAAGCATTTCCTGTTACTATAAAATATCCATATTTCAATTCAAATTCTGATGCGGTTTGCGAAAGTTACATATATTTTGGAGATCTTAATCTCCAGAACAAAAACTTTGACCACTAAAACGTACGTTCTTTCACACTAGTTTCCCTATAGAGATTATCAATAATCCTTTTGGTGTTTCTACAGTTCCGTCGCGGTAGAATTTTACTTTATAAAAAATACGACATTTTAAGTTTTTAGGGACAGTAAGATGTAAAAGAAAAACTAGATAAACACGAAAATTATAGTATTTTGGAGACAGTCTCGTACTGCTATTATGCGAAACAAAAGTTACGTTAACTAAAATTTATATACTTTAAGATTAATGTTCCAAAAAATGTACACTATGAAGAGGGTTATACTCTTTTCTTATTTTCCCTCAAGGCCAATCAACAAAAACATTATTCCCTATAAAACATAAATTAATAGTGAAGTCAACCGAATACAGAATCCTGGTAAACAAGTTTACCATGGCGTCGCTAAAGGAATCGTAAATTTCTGGTGCTTTTATTGCGGGTTGTTATATTGTTTACATGTTATTTGTAATAGGCATCAAAAAAACAATTATAAATACTCATTTTTTCTCTTGCTCTGTCCTTTCTCAATTCACCTTAATGTAATTTTGTTCTCTAATTTTTGTCTTTATCAAATATGTGTCATATTATTATTGTTTAATTATTAGGAAAATAAATTTATGTACTACATTTTTATCTTCGATAAAGCAGTCAACACATCTTCCAAACGAAGAAAAAAGCAAAAAAAAATGCTGAAGCATAGCACGGATTTTTTGGTATCGTTGTAAAACAGCACTTTAAATCTTCTTCATCATCAGCCGATAGACATCACCAGCCTCTCCCAATAGCAGGGGAATTTAGGCAGTCTCCCATCACGCTGGCCTAATGTGGCTTGGTGGGAAACCTTAAACATTAACCTTGAATCACTTATCTGCAAATGCTACTATCATTAAACCCCAAACGTACGTAATAAATACGATAAGTAATAAAAATATAGTTTACAACTGACTGTTTAGGACCATCGCAGTAATTATTTCTGATATCAGTGGTAAGTATACATTACTGTATACTCATTTCAACAGTGCTGTAGCTAGTTACTGTAAACACATTGTGCCGAACAAGTACGGGTTCGGGAGCCCGCGGCATAAGGTTCACCGATATTTACGTGTGCGTTCGAGTACTTACCCCTTACTCGCCGTCAGCTCCGCCGCCCGCAGGTCTTC
>DWLS01006817.1:0-11287 GCA_018246255.1 Pachliopta kotzebuea | reverse complement strand
AAGTAAATAGCGTTTTGTTTAGTCTGTAGTCGTTAGTATATGGTAGATGGTAGTTAGTTGTTTAGTGGTCAATTTTGTTTTTGTATGGTAAACAAGCAAAAAAAAAACGCGCGCTTTTCTTCTCTCTATAATAATAAAACCATAACACACCGAAGTACTATAGTTGCCTTCTGATGATTATGAAATATATGTAATAGTTCCAACAAGGACAATAGCTCATCACCATCATCAGCCGACAGACGTCCACCGCTGGATATTGGCTTCCCCCAATTATTGGGGGATATGGGCCGTTATAACCCTTAGAGACAATAAGTTATAAAATATAAATAAATGTAATCTATGTTATAATAATAAAAAAAGTTTTTTGTACGTTAGTTTATTGCCATATACGCATTTAAAAAAATCAGCATTCAAAAATTAAAAATAAATAAATTTTTATTCCAATTGAAGAGTAAAATACCGGAAAACTTTTAGCTAGACACAATTGTAGATTAAAAAAATATACAATTTTTATTTATTTAATTATCTATAACAGTGATTATCAAACTTATTTCCTTTACCGCCCCCTTTGACAATCAATTATTTTTCAGCGCCCTCATTTTTTATACACCTCATAAACTTAAAAACCACAATTTCATTATTTTAATTAATTCAGTTACATTAATCGGTTCTGATGTTCAAACTTACATTCTAAACTAGATTTTTTTATTAGTGAGAGCAAATAAAATCTAACTTTATAATATTAATGCTATATATTTTAATAAATTTAAAAGAAACAATTTAAATATGTAATATGTTTTGGTTTTTATACTAATCTAATGAAATTAATGAATTTAATGATATTCAATAAGTTTGTTGATATCAAGTTCGATTTTACTAGAAAACAGTCGTAAGTCGCCAGTCGCCGCCCAGTCGTGGGTTTTAGTGAAATTTAAAATATTATATAAAATAAATAAAATAACAAATTATACATCGCCCCTTAACCCACATCTACGCCCCTCATTTTTTCTGGGTCTTTTAACGGCCCCCTCTTGGTTTCAAACGCCCCCAAGGGGGCGTTGTTGCCCGCTTTGAGAAAGACTGATCTATAACAATTGTGTGTGAATTAACACGCGGTAGAAGACAAACTGTAGTTTAGTTAATTTTTTTATTTGACGAGGCGTAAGTCGAGCAGGACGTTCACGTAACAATATAGCGCCAGCTAAGATAGTACACACATCACCATATGTCGCATATCGCCTTGAGACGGGGATAAGTCTCGTTACCCCAGTAACTTAACTAGCTTACATCGCTTTTCATACTGGTACATAGTAATGTTTAAACATTACTGTTTGGCGGTAGATACAAGAGCTGCAATGGTACCTACATAGTCGGTCTCCGGAAACAGAGACTTACCACCACATGAATATTAGTGTGGGAACAAGACGGCTATACTATGGGACTGATGAACAAAGAGGCAACTGGAAAGTGATTGTACGATTTTTTCGTTAGCATTTGCGTCATTGATTGTAAAAGAAAAGGAACAGTAAAACAATATACTGCAGATTTTACCGTTTTTCTCTCTGTCGTCATAGTGAAAGAAACTAGTACTGTAGTCTTTTTTATATATACCCTAAGCCAAAAAACTAAAATACGACCTGCCTAACGTCCCCACCACCACTACAAGGCGGTGACCAGTTCGGGGTTAGTAACTAGGTCTGGATTACATCGAGTCTGAAGGGAAAATATTTGGGTATGAAACTATGGCGCTGGGATAATTATTATATTATGAAATTTTTAGTTACTTTTGTTCCTTAGTTTTTTTTGTCAAATATTTTTCTTTTGTTGCAGTTTACTTTAATTTATTTTATTCTTACTTTACTTTTTTAAACTTTATCATTTATGACCATTAATGACAGAGATAACCAAAGGCTTCTTAAGGGAATTTTGGCAGTGATTGTGGTTTTTCTGATCAAATTAAATTTAGGGCTGTAAAAATTAAAAAAAATCTCGAGTGACAAAAAAAGTTTTATTGAGTCTTTGAACGACTATACTTTTACAACAGCTTTTCCTGTATTTTCACCCGCAAACATTCCAACAAAAGCATCAATGACATTTTCGAAGCCGTTAGTTACGTGTTCTCCAGTTTTTAATTGACCACTCTTGATCCATTTCGCCAGCTGATCTAATGCTTCTTGCCATCTATCGATCCATTCAAAAATTATAAATCCTTGTATTTTCAGCTGGTGATACACGATTGGCGGTTGCAGATTTGATGATTTTGGTCGCGTCGCCTCGTCTTCGTCGTACGCGCTTACACTACCGCATACCGAAACTCGTCCAAACTTGTTCATTTGATAGATAATAATGCTACTTATTTCACCACCAACATTATCAAAGTAACAATCGACGCCATTGGGAGCAGCTTCCTTAAGCGCTTTACTTATTTCTGCAGTTTTATAATTAATAGCTTTATCAAATCCTAGTTCCTTCTCCAACCAATTGCATTTATCATCGGAGCCCGCAAAACCGATAACCTTACATCCCTTGATCTTGGCGATTTGGCCAACGATATGTCCTACCGCTCCTGCGGCTCTTGTAACTACAACTGTCTCACCTGCTTTTGGTTTACAAATATCTAAGAATCCAAAATAGGCAGTGACTCCAGGCATACCTACAGCGCCTACTCCTAACGACGCAGGTAGTCCTCCCAAATTTGGCAACTTATGAACTAGTCCTATTGGTCCGCTCTGTTCTCCATCTTTAACGATAGTATAGTCGCACCAACCTTTATGAGTAACGACTATGGTTCCTACTGGAAACTTCGGATTTTTCGTTTCCAGTACGGTTCCAACTTGAAAGCCGAATTGATCATAAGGTACTTTGTAGCTCGAATTAAATGCCTTTTGATACGGATCCACACTTATCCATTCAGTCTTGACCAGAATTTCTCCATTTTGTATTGGCGGTAACTCGTATTCTACCAATTCGTAATCTTCACGTTTCGGAAAGCCATTAAACTTTTTTTTTACAATATATTTTCTTGCTTTCACCATGTTGTTTACTAGGTGATGTTAACTATAGAAAAATAGTCAGTCAGGTTAGTTATATATACATTACTTACCTGCTTGCCAATCTGACAGTCATTGTGATAATATAAAAAACTTTCAATTTATATTGTCTAATGATGACAGACTTTTTAAATATAAATTATTAAGCTACAACATTCTTTTTTCAGAATATATTAATTAAAAAAAGTATCAACTCAATGAATGCTTAAAATTCTTGTATTCTTCTGCTTAATCTTATCAGTCTTGTCAGACTTGTCAATATTTTGAAGAAGTGACCCGTTTTACTAGACTTCTTCGCTCTTCCCTAACTTTATTTTTTGGGCTTTCGTGCAAAGTGTTGTCTGCTGCTACTCTGGCTTAGTTCGTTTACTTCATACACTGCTTGTGCAGGACGGAAGAGAAGGAGTCACACTTCTGCGAAAATGCGTATAACCCCCACTAGTTGTAACACCCGCGCCGACGGATCGGCGGGAATAAGGCGAGTGAGTTCGTGGGAAGCTAGTGAGAACTATAAGAAGAAATTCGCGAAAGAACGACTACCTTTTTATTGTAATTTTCATTACAATAAAATATTGATTATTGTTTCTTGGCATTTTTCCTTCGCAATCCCAGCATCCCTCACACTGCTAGCTGCTTAATAGATACATAATTCCGACTTTTAAAGCTTTACCAATGAAAGACTGACGCTGTTGGATGATGAGTTCGTAAGGGATTAATCTGTTTCTTCATTATGCAGATCTGTGTATTCCCAGCATTTTCCTCTACATCTTATCAAACAAGCTTGTATCTTGTATACGCTCTATAAATAAATACCAAAATCAAAGCGGTCCTAGTTCATGAAACTAATTTTACTTCAAAGTGTAAATTCTGTTTGTGATTTCTGTATAGAAATTACCTGTAATTATTTTCGTTGTTACGTTTACAATTTGGAAGAGACTTTTAAATTAAAAATAAGCCAGACTGCTAAGTGCTCGGTTTCATTTACCAATAGACGAATTAGATCTGATTCTCTCGATGAATGCAACCATCATTACAAAGAAGGCGGTACTCCGTCTACCTTTAAAGCATATTTTCCTGACGCTATTACTGCTTCTTTTATTATTAGAAGATTGGTGTTGAGAGGTCATGGCGGGATCTCTGAGTACCTTTACAAATTTTGTTACAAAGCGAGCCTGGCTTGCGCCTGTAATCCGGAAAAGAATGAAAATAGTATTGGCATTTAATAGCAGAATTTTCAACTTATTTAAAAAAAGTTATGATTTAAAAAAAGAAATGAGAAAAGTACACAGTAATAATATTAGTTTAATAATAAGCAGCATAAGCATTATTTCTAAAATATTGTACATTAATAGCCAACGAGGTCTGTAAGTAAATTAAATAAATACACAACATAAATAACTATTAGCAAAGGTGAAAATATAGATATTGTAGGTATAATAAGTGGCAGACGAGATATATATTTAAATAAATAAACATGTCTTAACAAAAATCCTGATTTACCGTGTCAGGGGAATCTCTAGCTTGTTGTCGTTATAAATTAATTTATTTCATATTATTGGTTTAAATAAGTCAGTCGGGGGTTTGCGACTTTAATGTTGATACCTGTCACTTATCAAATTTTAACATTAGTCGGCATAACAGTTTCCGGTGATTGAAGCGATTTTACCTTTCTTATCACTCACGTCGCTTGAAATAATCAGGACCTTGACGTTTACATAAATACATGTAGTCAATGTCTCAGTAAAAGCTTTTCATTTAATTTTTGTGTCCAAAAAATGGAAGTGAAAATTTAAATTATAAATCCCTTTTTGAAGAGAGATTAGAATATTCCTACCGTGAGTCTGGTCGAAAAAACAGGGAGAACATTGCAAAGAAAGAGGACGAGGAGAAACTAAAAGCCACGCTCTTTATGTTTTGAATATTGGCAATTTTTGTCCATACAAAGGTAAAATTAAAGATAACTTAAGAAATATGTACATATGCACGCTACAATATTATTATTATTTCTGTAGTCGTATTTTTTTATCGTATAAAATAAATTCATCGTGTTGGATATGAATACATCGTTGCTGACTGTTAAGGTCACTTAAAAATATGAGAATAAATAGTTGTGCTAAGTTGTATTTCTATCACATAAAAGTTATCACGGGTAAAAATCAATCCTAGATTTTGTATCAAAATTCCATCATCGTGTATATTTTTATTAGTTTTTTGTACCGCTAGTAACAATCGTGTGTGATTATGTTGATAAACCGCGACTTCCCCACCAGACTTTGTCTGCTGTAATAATAATTTACAACGATAGAGTGTGCAACTATATTGTATAATTTATTAGTTTGTAATCAACATTAAAATAATCAGATCTAATGTAAGATTATTAAGTATATACTTGCAGTGTTTCAGCTTAGAGACAATAGGTAATAAAACACATGAACGTAATCAACGTTATAATAAAACAAAAAATTACAATTTTATCGTACGCCAAAAGACATGAACCTTCCCCCGTATACATTCCATTTTTATGTAAGGCAGATAATAGTAATATTTTATAAATAATGTAAAAATACTATAGTTATTTCAGACTGATACCATGATATTTGTAGTTGCGAATAACATATTTGTGTCGATATTACAACATTTAATATAACATTTTTGTTACTACATAGTTATTTAGTTCGACAGACTCTATGAGTATAAACAATAAATTGTTATCAATTAAATGTCACGTAAACAATATAATTACAGACAAATTAGTGTTAATTTAATTTTACAACTGCTTTTCCCATATTTTTGCCTTGCAGCATACCAATAAACGCCTCATAAATATTTTCGAATCCTTCTGTTACATGCTCTTTAACAATGATTTTTCCGCTCTTTATCCATTCGAATATTTGAGGTAGAGGTTTGGTCCAAGTATCTACCCACTCTGAAGCTAAAAAACCTTCTACCTTTAACTGATGAAATAAGATCGATGGCTGTATCATTGTTGCTTTAGATATTTGTAGTTTAGTTGCACCCTCATTGTACGCGCTTATACTGCCACATACAGAAACTCTTCCAAACTTGTTCATTTGGTTCATAATAATGCTGCTTATCTCACCGCCGACGTTGTCAAAATAACAATCAACCCCATTAGGAGCCGCTTCAGTAAGTACTTTACCTATATCTACTATCTTGTAATTAAAAGCCTTGTCAAATCCAAGTTCTTCTTCTAGCCATTTCACTTTGTCATCGGAACCAGTAAAGCCAATTACCCTACAACCTTTGATTTTTGCTATTTGTCCTACAATAGATCCTACGGCCCCAGCAGCAGTAGTAACTACAATCGTTTCCCCGGGTTTTGGTCGGCATATGTCTAACAATCCATTATATGCAGAAATACCCGACAAACCCATTACACCCAACGCTAATGACGGCGATAGACCCTCTAAATTCGGTAATTTATCAATAAGGCTAATAGGTCCATATGCAACTCCTTCTTTAGCAATGGCGTAATCACACCATCCTTTGTGAGTGATAACTTTTGTTCCAACTGGAAACTTGAGATTTTTGGATTCCAATACAGTTCCAACTTGAAATCCAAACTGGTCATATGGCACCTCGTAATACACATTGTATACTCGATGATATGGGTCTACACTTACCCACTCTGTTTTTATAAGGATCTCATCATTTTGAAGAGACGGTAGCTCATATTCTAATATTTCGTAATCTTCAGGTTTTGGAAGACCGTTGAAATGGTTTTTTACAACGTACTTTCTCGCTTTTACCATATTTATAACGATTGATTAAAGTAAATCTGTAATGAAAATGTGTTACAAATTAAAGTACGAACTTGATGTGAAATGATAAATTACTAGCATAAGACAGTTCGTCTCAAAAATTTCAGTAACATGATATAATTTGATTCTATACTATTTATCCATCCTCATAGGACATGCTAACTGTCAATATCACGTTATGCTAAGGACACTCTAGCATACATCTATACAAACCTGTTAGTTTCAATACGTCCTTACAGCATACTCACGTTTTTTTTTAAATTTTATAGTGTTTTTAATCACATATATATCGGTGCAGTTTTTAGTAATTTTTATAACGAATTCATATTTGGTGCATTATTTCTAACAGCAAAGTTACAGATTTACAAAACATTAAAAAATATATTAACTGTAACAGCTATGAAATCTAGGTCAAGAAAATTATCGAATAAAAATTTAAATTAGTCCAATCACTTGCTCAGTCGTCAGTAGAGTTTTATTGATAGACATAAATTAACAAATATATGATTCAAAGTAATAAAATCTATTTTCATAACTTAACTTTGTTAAGTGATTAACATAGTAAAAGGAAGGGCCATTTTCCATACACAACCTTTAAATCTGTTTCACCTGAACATGATATTTTTTTAAAAGAAAGATTTCTTGTAACTCTGTGATAGTGCACAATAAAGTATATTTGTATTTGTATCTCTTGTTTTTAAAACTTCCTTTGAAAAGTTTATGTATTACTCACTGTCTTTAAATCCACTTGCGTCTTTAAACAATATTACTTCTTCTTCATTAGAAGAATAAAAGTAAACAAGGCACGTCTTTTCACAAAACTTGTTCACGTTATAAAGAATTATCACATAATGCATTCAACCTTTAAATACATGAGATCTTATTTTAAGTAACGTCAAGTAAATTAATTATTTTTATTATAAATTGGTCATGAGTGAGAATAACCTTCGTACTAATACTTAACTGACGTGCTATTTGTGAATCACTAGCTATTTATAGTTGCTTTAACTTTTTAAAAATTTTTTACGTTCACGTTTACTGAACAAATCATATAGAATTATGTGAATATAGTATTTCATGTCAAAGAATATTAAAATAGTAATTTGTTATTGTCTGTTTGAGTTATAAATAATTATAAATTTTTGTGAAAAAATTATTTTCGTTGTTCATATTTTCATATTCATAAAAATTCTTATCAGTGTCAGAATCGCTTTACATAATATTGACATATGACACCGTTACATTTTTGTCAAAAAGAAAATTATTATATGTAATAAACATTGGAGTACCATTATGATAATACAAGTCCGTTAAAAAAATTAGTTATATGTATTATTAATATGGCCAGTGGTGATTATCCTTCCCCGCAATACATGACGTTCTCAAAGTCCAGAGTTCCTTTGGTCGGAGCTCTCATCGATTACTTTGACAGTGTCGTGGAGTATTTATGGACTAAATCTTTCGCTGGTGCTGAAAAGGTCGTTTTACAGACGACAAAAGTTACATTGTCAACTCGTTTTACTATGCTTGTGTGTCTGCTCCTAGGTTTAGGTAGCAATATCAAGTTTGAAGTTGTGACTTTGGACGAAAAACCACTATCAAACGATATGCATACCGTGTTATTAAGCAATAAATATAAACTTTATGTGGATAATATTGATGTATCAAGTATGTTCTTTTTATTGTTTTTATCTCAAATCTGTGGAATATATTTAAAAGACAAATTTAGGGTATAAATCTTTAGTAGTACGCAGAAGATTAAATTTCTTCTGGACATCCCTGAATTTTTCATTACAATAACTGTACCGTATTCCTGTTATCAAGAAATGAGAGCTACAGTGCGCAAACCAAGTTTAACTTGAGATAAACTTCTAGGAGTAAACTGAAATATTCTGCTATAGTATTTAAATCAATACCAATATTATTTTTATTTTAATTTAACATTATTAACTTAGAAATCCAATATGCAATCATAGTGTCGTTTGTTCAACGCGTTCATTTTTAAATCACAACAATGTCTTTTAAAATACTTCGTTTTCCTACAGAAATTTTGTGCTGCATTGAAGCTTCAGACGTTTTACTGATAATTATTAGTGGCCTTCTTATATCGATTTCGGCGTTTGTGGTAAGTATTACATAAAGTGTATAATATTTCAGATGGTCGAGGTACCTTTCACTTAATATACTTACTGGAATATCTTTACTGGATTATATTAGCTAAAACTAATTAATATTATAAAACCTTAAATAAAAAAGTTAGTCTAAAAAAAGTTGGAAGAATTATTAAAATATGTTATATAACAGCTACTAATAATTAACAAAATTATTGTTTTACAATTGATTTCCCAAAACTTTCACATGGTAACATTTTTATGACTGGGCGAAATATTTTGTCAAATCCAATGTTTACATGTGCTCTTGCTATAATTTGGCTTGTTTTAATCCAATTTTTAAGTTCAAAAAAAGCTCTGTAATATTCGGCTGCCCATCCAGAAACGTTAAAACCTTCTAGCATAATTTGCTTGCTTACTAAATATTGTTGTATAACTGTTGCTTTTGGCATTTCATCTAAATCACTATTGTATGAACTGATACAGCTACCGCACGCTACTCTTCCAAAAGGGTTAATTTGCTGTATGATCATACTGCTAATTTCACCGCCAACATTATCGAAATAGCAATCTATACCTTCCGGAGCTACCTTTTGTAATACTTTAGTAACATCGACAGTTTTATAATTAAGAGCTTTGTCGAAACTAAGTTCACTTTCCAACTACTAAACTTTGATTTCAGAACCGGCAGAATCAATTACTTTTCATTTTTTAATTTTTGCGATTTAGTCTACAAGTGATCCATCTCCTCCAGCACCAGTTTCCCCAGCTTTCGGTTTACAAATTTCCAATAGTCTAAAATAAGCAGTTGCGCCAGGTCTACCCAGGCAGCCAATTCCATAAGACATTGGTAGATTTTCCAAATCTAGTAATACATAAGTTCTTAGTGGTTCTTCTTCAGTTATTTTCACTATTCCATAATCACACCAGCCAATATGTGATACAATTTTTGTACCTACTGGATATTTTGAAGGATCGCTTTCAATAACTTGACCAATTTGCGATGAAAATTGGTCGAATGGTAGAATATGCTTGTGTTACAAGCCCGCATGAATGGATCTACGCTAATCCATTCCGTCTTGACTAATACTTCCGCATGATCTAAAGGTGGTAACTCGTATTCGACTATTTCAAGATCATCTCATTGAGAAAGACCTCGAAAGTATTTTAAACACTGTTAAATATTTAAAAACAACGGGACACATCAATAAACTAAAAAATAAGACGCCAATTAAATATTCGTATCAACAAAGAACTTTTAAAATGTGGCTTCTGTATTTTGATAATACGTGGTCTGTATTATTAAAAAGATACTACGTAGTTTTGTATAAATTTACATCATTTTCAGCTTAGGAGAAAAATGATTATTTAAATTTTTTTATATCTTAAATTTCATTAATATTCTGCGGCATAGGCTAGTTGTAAATATATTAGTTAAATAAAAATCTTCTTAGAATTTACGAAAAAAGAAATTAATTTGTTTTTACGTTAAAATTTTTGAATCTCCGTAGAGTGATTTTTTAAGGTTTTTTTATAAGTATATATTGATTGTAAAAACTGTTTTCTCCAAAGAGGTTGAGTCAGTATTTTTGCCATTAGTTATTAATAACAAGCTAAAATAATATAACCGTTTTATTTCTTTCCATTGAGGAAAACTCCTTTGCGTACCTGACTTTACTAGGGCAATGCCAATTTCGTGCGAATGGCTCCTTTTATTTTTCTGCTTGCTGGTGGTTCCTTCCCTTATACGAAGAATTTTTGGTTTAGTCTTATACAGTTAGGAAGAGACAGGGTTACCATTCAGTTAAATAAATGGCGATTGTTTAATATTCGCCATGCTATCACCATTAAATTGCTATATTCCGCTAGTAACACATGTTCATATTCCTGAGAGCTAGAATGTTCTAGACCATGAGCCTTTCCTAATATTCGGTTTAATTGTAACAAAGATCGTGTAAATTTAAAATTAAGTATTGACTTAATAAAAATCAATCTTCATCTTAGCATTGAAATACTGTTCAACTAATATATACATCACCGCAAATTGAACTTGTATATGGTATAACAATTTGTAAGTTAATAAATATTTATAAAACGAGAGCGGATATAACATAAAATAAATAGGAGTTATAAATTAATAAGCTGCACCTGCGTCGTTATTGTTATCATTTTTTTTTTCATTAAACGAAGCGACATATCGTTCACTTGATAAACGTGATTCGCCCATCCATGACATTGAGGCATTAGTTAGATATCAGACTATGATCCCCCCCCTCGTCAGAGACGTCGACTCGTCGTTAGCCTTCGAGGACGAAGAAAAGGCCGAATGCTTGGCCGACAGTCT
>DWLS01006816.1:0-11287 GCA_018246255.1 Pachliopta kotzebuea | reverse complement strand
ACCTGGTGTTAAGTGAAGATGTGATCGATGATGGTAAAGCGCATTAACCTAGCAAATGCCTATTCACTCTTTTCTTTACTATTTGAGTCGCTCTAAAGATTCTGTAGCGAGCCATTTTATCCTAAAACAATAGCCGGCATTTTCTTATTTAGCACTTAGTTGTAAATACCATTAGCAGTCTTTCAACCATATGAATTTTCAATTAAACAAAAAAAAAAAAAGTTTTCTTTGTATTATTTGAAAAAGTACTAATTTTAAAGACATACGTCGGAACACTAAAAGAAACACTTATTGGGAATGTCACATTACTTTTAAATGCAAGAATTTATGAAACTGTGTGTAAGATATATTCGCAATAACAAAAACCAAAAGCATTTTTATATCAAATTATGGGTTCTTATATTCGTTGAGACTTACCGTGAATAATACAAATAATGACTACAATACAAATCTAAAATAACTACAACAAGCAATGATAATATATGATCAACTAGACAGATCTAGGAGGGAAAGAAGCAGGTAGCAAATAGACCTGTTTCTGGTGGGTTTGCTAATACCCTGAATATAAATCTCTTGCCATGACAGCATTAGGTTCCTATTTGTCAACATAGCTAGTTTGATTATCCACGACATCGTTCCCACTTGATATTGGGTAAAAGAATTCACGTCTTAGACCATTGTAGGAAAAAGAGAGAACAGTTTGTATTTACTTACCCTAATTCCCATTTAAATAAAGGCCGTTTCCATGTGCAAGTCTCGGATAGTAATTCCTTTGTACCCTTTTCTGTTGCGGTTACGAATGGGAAAAGTTTTTCGCGTTTCCGTAAACCGCAAGCGAAAATGCAGGCGCAATTCTATCTAACGTCAGTAGTATTCTTTGTATGTTTAAAAAGCATCTTGAATGTATAGTTCATTGTAAATAACATCATTAGTGAAATAAACATATTGTAAAGATATTCAAATAATGTACATTGTCCTCATACATTAAGCAATGGATTAGATAGAGTGGGCTTTAATAATAAATACCTCAGAAAATTCGGCACAATTTTGAGTTACATTAAATAGAATTGTTAACAAGCCTAATACCTAAGTGATATAGTCAATATAACGTATGTCCATGACATATCATTCTATGTTATCAGCTATAATCTCAATAGCTATAACGCTCTTCAAATTGAAACACAATACTTCTCACACTTCATTTATCTAAAACACCATTCGTAAAGAAACCAACTATTTATAATTTGTTTTACTGATAACATAACCCAGTACTCCTCTCCTTACTTGTTACTCTTCCCAATCTTAATTTGGAGTAAGCTGAATAGCAAAAGAAACTTTTGTTTGGATCCCTAAAGAGTTATAAATCCTATCCCTGTTGTGGTAAGTAAAAGTAAAATTCTTTTTCCTTCACTGCTTCGTTAGAGTAAAAAAATATACAAAAGTAACTACTTCATTTCCACTAATGTATATTGACTAAGATTGATCTTAATTTCAGGGTCTAAACAGATTTCCTATTACGGTTTCCAAATCTCTGTTTCAATACTTAATGTTTTAGAGAAGCTACTGCTCTTTTAGTGTTTTTTTTACACGATCAAGCGACAAGATGAGCAATCCATTCGTATGATGGTAAGTGATACGCTTGTCTTCAACAACTTGGCTCCGGTTAAGGTGATATACACTTCACCACACTGCGCTCATCGCCTTAAGACAAGGTGTTAAGTCTCGTTTAATCAATGATTTTACTAGCTACAACGCTCTTCAAAGAAGAACACAGTTATGTTTGCGTTTGTCTGTTTGTCCTCTGCAATAGGAGCGGTGTTACTTACCTAAACGGTCTCCAGCAACACGAATCTATCACCAATAAACTGACGGTGGAGTCGAAGTGAATGTATTGTTTAACCATTTTTACATGTGAACTCTATTTTTATCGGACACTGGATTCCGGAAATCCGCGATCTAAAATTCTAACCCATCTCATCTCATACACGTAATGTAACTAGATATTTTAAGTGTATTATTTCTTACTTATCACTATACCATGTTTCTACATATTAACCGTAAACAATTGTTTGAGGTAATTAGACTGCAGTAAATATACATTAACCATAATTAAACACATGTATTTACCTCATTATATATAATCTCAGTAAGATGATGAGTTATAAACCCGTTACAAAGAACTTTCCCAGAGCCCAAGTTCAGACAAGGCGGCTAATACGGGCGTAATTAATTCGAGAGGTCTTATCTCTGAGGAGGGCCAGCTTGCTCCACTGTTGTTTCAGGGCTTATTATAACACTTATTATTCAGATAACGCAATGCTACAATACAACTAATTAAAAAGCTAATATCAACACCCTCTCCTCTTTACATCAAGATTGTGTATTATTTTTAGAATAATATAGACAACTCGCATTTACATCATAGCTTTATAGCTAAAGTCGTAACATTGATTTCATATAGACATAACAGATACTAAACTAATATTTTTTGAAAAAAAAATATATAATGAGGCAGGTCTGTCGCTAATGAACCTTCTCACTCAATCAACGAGTATCTTAAAGCTCGGCAGAGGAAAAAGTAAGGGTGCTGATCAAGAAAACAAATAAGATGCCTAGAAATTTTTGACTATTCCTATACATACAGTAAGAGAGGCTTACATAAATAAATGTACGTACATATATAAATAACCGTAACTGAATTTAAATTTTTATTCTAAATACATCGATCATCATAAATCTTCCCGTTTCATTTCTATTCTTCGTATAGCTGCTATTTCAAAAACAAATTTTTTGAAATTGCAGTTTTTCTTATTTTTCGAATAAATACGAATAGTTCTTCTTCTTTTCGGATAGTCAATTTCGGATAAAAAGAACAAACTATGTGTAACTGAAAGCTAAATCCACGGTTTCGGAATGAACATCAATCAGCAAACTGACGGTCTGAGATTCAAACCACAAGAGCTTATCATAAATCCGTAGTTACATTTGACCAAGCGGAAGTAATAGCTGAAAATATCTTTAAACTGAGAGCATGAATGAGTTAACTTGCAGGAAACACCATAAATTCTGTTGTCATGTGGTAAATTGTAATTGAGGATGGTCGTTTCTTAACAATGTGATATCTATTTATTACCGTCCCTTGGGTACTAAACCACTCATTTGCAAAATCTATTGTGTTTGTACTTCCTCACCACATATAAACCAAAAGATCCTTTGCTTTTAGAACCATTTAAGAAAGGGACTCCGAATTGAATTTAGCATGTAAATGTGTAACAAAGAAAAGTATTTATATCATTGCGGAAACTTAACTATTACAGCATTATATATACGTTTGTATCTTATCTTGTACTAAATGTTTATGTCACCTAGGTAGTGCTAGCACTGCATCTGCTTATGTCCTCGGTAATTGGTAGAAAATGCCTATGGGTAATAAATCAAACAAGAAGTAGCTTACTTTTTTGTATTCCAAGACGGTTTTTAAATATACGTAAGTATAATTTTTATGAAACTCGGCTAGTTCTCTTAAAAAATATATTTTTCTGTAATCAAATAAATTGTTAAAAGAATAACAAAATTAATATTTATAAGGTAAATAAGGCTTTATTTTGAATCAATTATTTTTTTAATCTATTCTAAAATAACTTGAGCTCGCAATAAACTAGATCCATAAAATAAATCGGAGAATAAGCAAATTTCCATAATAAAGCAAACTATGAAATTATTAACTCTTTTATTAATAATAAAAACATTATACGTTAATTTAGGAGATATAAAATAATTCCTGCTGTATTCAGCTTCTTATATAACATTTCGTTTGAAAACTTTTTATTGGTTTTCTGTAGGTTTTATCTTGCACTCCGGCAGACGTGGCGCTACTCTGGCGGTTAAATGATTGAGGTCATCGAATTAATTCCACTTAAAACCTTGTTTTATTTACTAACCCAAAATAAAGTAATACAGTTAAAAAATACAGTACACCACACAGACATGAAAGAAAGAAACGAGCTCTGCTCAATTGTCATAAATAATATTGTCAATTAATTTTAATTTGGTGTATTAATAAAAAAATCGAAAACAATTGCAATAATAAATAGTTTTCTTAATTTCCTACTGCAGGCACAAAGCCTTTCTTACACAAAGAGAGAATGAAAGAATGTACTAAAACGTAGCTGTTTTTAGAACCTATCACCAGAAAAAATGTAACCTAATTTTTACGCATGCGATAGATAGAAATAGTTAAATAAATGTATATAAACACCTTAGTTACAATCTCAATAAGTGAAAACATGTATTTTCTTTGGAAAGAGTGAATTAAAAGCAGTCAACTTCCTGCAGTAAAAGCTTCACGGCAACAAATGCCCTCCGGCAATCGCAGCCTTGGCTACGTGTTGAGTAATTGGAAAAATTCTCCTTCATTACGTAGCCTATACACTACACACTCGCGTTAAGGTGCACCGGAAATTTTTTAAGAGCATTTAAGACATAATTAAAAAAATCATTTAATCATTATAGTAATCATAACGTATGCAATTTTAATGAGCTTAGCTGACAAAAGTCTTTTCCATTATTGTTTCGTGACGGATCTACACAGAATGTACTTACTTTGTCTTAAAGTCTTCTAATGATATGCTTTGTGTTTGGTTTAATTTTGTTAATAATGGGATCCTGAGCGTGCTGTTATAGTAACCCAAACACCTGTATGGAAATTAGGATGTCTTATTAACTTTAATAGCTTAGTCAATCTTCATTGGTAACAATTGGTAATCTTTTTGCAATGATTATTTTTTCTATCAAATGTGATGTTAAAGTTGGGTTTTTTTTTCGAGAAAAGCCGAATCTTTACGTGATTGTAGATAACACGCTTTCCCATAACGTAGCGCTGATTAATATGGTATACTCAGCACCACATTGCGCTCGTCGCCTTGAAACTTAGGTGCTAAGTGTCATTACTTCAGTAATTTCAAACAAACAACAACAAACAGGATAATAATATTTGCATGGAACTGTTCGTCAGCTGTAATAAAAACTGCATTGGTAAAAGTTGACAGATTGTAGATTTGTTATAAAATATTATTACTTATAAATCTATTTTAGTAATACAGTTAGGTCCCAATCCACGTTTTGTAATAACAGTCAAATATTAGCATACAATCTCCGCTTATGGACAGGACGATGCACTTTGCTTTGCTGCAGTAAAACAGTTAGGAGAGTCATTTTAGCAGATTACCTGCGCAGGAAAGTCTAATTAATATCCACTTAGCATCACATCAGGGACCGTCTATTTGCTCCTGAGTTCCATTCACAAAGGCAAAATTAATATTTAACACACGAGGGACGGACGATAATTTAAAGTGAAAAGAACTTTTCTTTTAAGCTTTAAGCGGTAATATTCCCAAAATAAAATCAGACTAAGCTAAAGCTTCCGATAAAAACAGCGTAATGTAACCCAACAAAATGCTTGAAATAATCTATATAGTAAGTAATATCTAAATCTAATAAAGGATAGCCAAACGAATTTTCAGATGAAATATTCTGTCCAGAACCAAGAGAAAATACCCTGTAGACTTCTTGTCAGTTCTCAGCAGTAACCGCGTTGTGGACTGACGTAAATAGATGATCACGATCTTTTTAGTAAAAAATTTTTTATGTTGCAGCTTTATATCCAAATACTACCAAGTAGACTTTTAACAGTCTCCGAGGCAGAATGGCTAAACTCATGCTTTGTAGACGAAGGACACCGATTCGGTTTCAGGATCCACGTGGAGTTTGGTTCTTAATAGGGTTTCAAAGAACCCGCCTGGCTAGTTACTATCTTCATAATGTAAGTATGCTATCATAAAAGTATATATGTATTTGGGCTGTGAATATATGAGAGCCTGTGTATTATAGGCGAGTACACTTTACCATCCACAGCTTCATCTTTCTTTGACACTACGGTAAATTGAAGTGCTGGGCCATTCTAAATTATAAAAATGGATCCATGTAGATAAATGAGTGAACAATTTGTCTGTTATAAAGCTAGTGGAATATCCGTTGTTGTGTGCTATTTCTTTATAGACTGTTACATACCGTACATATATATGTATACACAAAAATACCCATCGCATACATTTGTGCTCGGTCACGTACGAAGCTTAACAAGCTCTAGGTGAAATACAGATAGCACTATACCAGTTCCTCCATCCCATTCGATATTATTATTAATAGCGGCAGACTCACAATATTGAGCCCATAGCTAACTAGGCTTTAGTAGTGATAGGTCTTCGTTGCCAAAAACCGTCTAGGTAGGTACCACTGCAGCTCGTATCGCAGTCGTCCAACATTGTATTGTATTTGAAGGGTGCTGTGGCTAGTGAAATCATTTGACTAACGAGACGTACGAATACCTTATGTCTCAAGGCGACGAGCGCATGTGGTGCTTAGTACACCATCCTAAATAGCGCCACGTTATGGGCAATCGTATCACCTACCATCAAGAGAACTCTTTCCTAGTTTCGCCGCCACGTCGGTAAAATCTCACCAATAAAGTCCACGTGTCTTTCTAAAAGTCAATCAGGTACCTTTGTATTATAAGTGTTCAGCTAATGCGCCACAAAGGCAGTTACTAAGATCAAATATTCGATTTTAATAATATATATTTTTTTTATCTAATTATGTTATTGCGTAATTGAAAACCATGAATTGATTTTAAGTGATTCACGTCTATCAGTATTATCAAAACATGATAATACTTTATCCAGATAAACCTTTTTCATAACAATAATTCATATCTAATTTCACAAACATCGATAGCAAGTAATTGAATGTCATCTGAGAAACTCATTCCGAGGTTCCACCTCACTCAAAGGTTATCCAGCGTTTGAGTTTCCTTTAACTGTTTACTGAGAATAAGAGAAATGAATAACAAAACAGGAAGAAACCAAGCCTTTTGTTTATGTATTGCCGGGTTCAAATCATTTTATTTTCAATGCGAAAGTGACTTCAGTGAAGTATGATTGGAAAAGTTATCATAAAACGCTTTGTTTTCTACAAAAAACATAATGTTACCATAACGAAATCAATGTATCCGTTCTGTTATTTGAATTATTAATCTTTTAAATTATCTTATAAAAAAGCTTTTAACATCCATGAGTAAGTAATCCTAAGCAATCCAATATTTTTGATATAATTCATCTTTAAATCTACACTTTTTGATTTTAATTATGAATAAAAAGTCTTATACGAGTATAAATAATAGAATATACCACTTAATGTATCCAAAAATTATTGAAGTTTAATAGTGTATCTCTAGTAGGTGAAATATTGAACAAACTTTTTATAGAAAAACACTTTATTTGATATATAACTCTTGTCAATTGGTCCGGTGCAGTGCTTTGAAATTGTTAGACAATTATTATTAGAAAATGTTTATTTTTCTTTTATTCAGCAAAATATTATAGGTTTTAATTAAAAAGAAAACGGATTTCAAAACAAAATAATATTTATATCAAACGTTTATATTCAAAAGTTACATAAACAGATCTTTAAATGTGGTTAGAAAAACTAGCTTAAAACGTTCAAACGTTATGACTGAAAGGCTAAAGTTTTAATCTTTGCGGACAGCTGATTGGTGCTTCGTTATTGTCTACGAGCCAACATAATATATATATAATGCCAGTATGTACAAAATAAATAGAAAAAATTAAAGTAGTGATTTTTCTCCTTAACGTGCCTATCCGACTAGCGGAGGTTGGCGGTTAGTTCACCATATTTTACACTGTCTCTTGCGAGTCGAAAACTAGTGATAATAAACAATCAATTAAAGTTGTATTATTTTATATCTTACCGTAGGTTGCTCGAAAGGATTAAAAAAATAGATGATGTTACTGTGACAATAGTTCTAATGCCAACAAGAAAACCTTGCATTACTAAATAATCGGTTAGAATAATCGAAAAATATGAAATAAAAAATCAACTTCACAACACGGAGGACACAAGAGCCACCAAGCGGTCATAAATCCAACGGTGCCGTTGGAAATATAACGTTTAAATATTGTATCAGACAGATTTCAGGTATTTGCTGACATCCGACAGCCATTGTCATTGTCGAAGGTAAGATTTATAATGAATGAAATTTATGTTCGACTATATATTTACTTTCTAATGAACATGGATGTAATCGATTTCTTTATTAATATATCAGAGTATTTTATTACCGGCAATTACATCGTGATTCAACAAAAAGAAATGTAGCTAACTGTTTACTCTAAAAACAAAAATTTGATAATATAATAAAAAAAACAATGCCCATAAGAAGTGGCATGGAAAATAGCCTTGACCCAGTGCCGAATATTATATATTAATTCTCCTTAACGATGTCTCTAAGGAAAACGATGAAATGTTACAGGAAATTACACATTTGACCTGACTTCATCGGAAATCAGTAGGCAGAAGAATAAATTGACTTAACTTTTGATCGAGTTGGTGATTGCGTTAAGTATTTTAGATTTCTTATCAGAAGGTATATTTTGTATATATATCTTAAAGAAGAAGAAGTAGAAATATTTTTATATACAAAATCAAAAATCTAATCAATGCATATACAAAAGCAACAACAGATATTTTATTTAATGAGAGGAGGCGACCTGATGATTATTACGTTCACCTGACGGTAAGTGATAGACTTGCCCATAAGAAAGCGACGTTGATTAAAATGGTATATACAGCACATTGCGCTCGTCGCCTCAAGACATAAGATGTCGAGTGTCGTTACCCCAGTAATTTCACTACCATACAGCACCCTATCCTCCGGTGAAAGCCATGCTTGTCTCTTGTCCTCGTCGAGTAAAAAAAAATTATTCTTCTTTAAAATGATCGCACATTAGTAATTCCCGGCAGAGATTTAAACTGGGTCTGGTGGTATTATATTACAGACAGCCCATCATCTTTTTCAAATGGCAACATTAATCAGACAAGTGTGACACGCTCCACGATGTGGATATGTCGGGGCGTATTTCAGCAAGCGGTAGACAAATTGGCGAACCCTCCGAAAGAGAAACATTTGTCCAGTCCTTCACCAGGTGTTGCCGTGATCGTTTGTTATTGTCAGAATCGGTTAAAGATTTTTTTTTTTTGGTACATATTTAATGATTCAGAGAATTTCATTGGTATTTTTTTTCAATTTACTTTAAAATAATGAAAATGTTCAAACAGTGTGGGTATGAACTTTGAATATAATCTGTTGAACAATTCATTATTAATTATGTAATGAAGACTTTTTTTTAATTATCGCAACCATATTAATAAGCTTATGTTAAATATAGAAGACAACGTTTTCGGAAAACTTTCCCTAGAGTGGAGGCAATAGTTTGACAATACAAAAGGTTTAACCAGATTTAAAAGCTAGCACTTGAAAAGAATAGCTAAGGACAGGAATAGTTTCCTCAATCTGACCGCGAAACTTCAGTTCTAAATAAGGCACTTCATGTTTCTGAACTACATAAATACAACCTTTACAAATAAAACGGTACTAATCGAATCTCTAGTAACGTAAACATGGAATTAGTGCTGTATCAGGAAAAGACTGATGTTGACATTTCTGCCCGAGTTTGTGCCAAATGCTCACCAGATTTACGCTAAACGATCCGTTAGTTGGTAAACTTGCCAAAACTGTTACTATAATATTTATAGTTAATAGTACAAATTGACTAAACACCAAGTGATCGAACCAATGAATAATTCCATCAAGGTAACTAATATTATGAAATCTTACATAAATACTAATGAAATCTGATAAAAAAAGCGCGAATAGTTTAATGATTAGGGTTAGGCTGATAATAAAATGTCAACTACATATCCATTTCTTCGCCATTTTTTTATATTACAATTAAAGTCATTTAAAGAAAATATTAGCAGTTCTTAACTTCCGCTGGCAGTAATAATAAAGCCCGTAGTAAGAAGAAAAAAGCTTTTACAACTATTTGAATCACTGCCAAGTACTTATTGGACTCAATTGTCCCTAAATAGGCTTATGAGCAATTAGCCGGCCAAACCATTATGACACAAAATACAATATAAAAGGAGTTTATAACATATTTGGTTTACCGCATTTAATTTTATATTTCCCTTTAGCATAATGACTGAACATTATTAGTATGGTTTTTCGTGAAAATTATAGAAAAATAACTAAATGATATTATTCATAAGAGAACTTACAATGCAAAATGCGAAAACATATCAACATCTCTAAAATAACTAAATTAAAAGGAAGTTTATCTTCAAAGTAACATTGTTTTCTGTACAAACGCAAATTTGTACTTAAAAAAACATCGCCTTGATTTATGAGCTAATGTACAACTTCTCTAATGATATCAAATTATCAATAATTATTATAACTCATATTCTAACTAAAACATAAGGGCTGTGGCTTGAGAAGTGACAAATAAACTAAAAAAACTACCTCCTTATAACTTTACAATCATTAAGCCCTTTACTACATTATTCTGATTCTCATTATACAGGTGTATATCTCTATTGCCTAATAAAATACCTGTTACCGTTTCTTTTCCTATATACCTGTTGTTTCGAGTGTTTTTAAAATTTTAAACTTGATAAAGAGCTCCAATTTGAAATTCAATTCTTAAGGCCCGTACTTCAACAAAAGAAATGCTCTCAAAGAAAATGCAAAGTACATTTATTCAATACATTTCTTATTCCTGGCGCACACTATCAGCTCCGATTCGTACCGGACGCCGGGAGAAATGTATTATAAATCAGATATTTAATTTAAAACATTCAAGTATTAACTTTTATAGATAACAAGTTTAAACGAATCGTTAAGACGTTTTCAAAAATATTATAACTTATATTTGTTATACTAATTACACTACAGTAATAAACGGTTGCTTGATGTAGAATGAAATAGTTTATTTTTTACATTAATATATTGCTAAGATGACGTGATAGATGTTTTCTGAGAACTAGTAAATACAGATGGAATTAGTGATGGTAGGTCTCTGTTGCCGGAGACCGTCCAGGTAAGTACCACCACAGCTCGTATTTCTTGTTTAAAGAGTACTGTATGGAAGTCATATCACTAGAGTAAAGGGACTGAACACCTTATATCTCAAAGTGAGGAGCCCAATGTAGTGCTGTATATACCGTCCTAACCAGTCATGCTGTTATAGGCAAGTCAAAAAAAAGAGTAGATCCGTTACAACGTGACCTTTGGTTCTTCCTATTGTGACTATCCCTTTCTTCCATAATGAAAATTATCCTTATAGAATAATTATCACCATACTTTATGTGA
>DWLS01006815.1:0-11287 GCA_018246255.1 Pachliopta kotzebuea | reverse complement strand
TTAAAACACTATGATATGTTAAAGCAGTCCTATAAAAATTTGTTAAATTTACATGTTAACAAAATGACAAAGATACACATGAGACAAAAATTTAAAATGACATTATAACAAGAGTTATCAATTTAATATTCTCTTATCAACTATAGACAAAGAAACTTAGATACTAGTTTATTTTCGAGACCAGGAGACGTGTCATAAAAAATGTCGATACCGTCAATTAATGCACATATTTGGTTATAATTAATTTATTTTTCTCTAGTATTAATATTTATCTATTTTTTTTTTTAATTTATTTAAAATAAAAAAAAAACTGAAGAAAGATTCTTTAAAAATTGCTCTGGCCCAGTGCGGGTTAATGGAAAGTTAAAGACCCCTTTTTCACCTCCACGAGCAGGTGAGGTTGTTCCCATAAGTTGCTGTATGGGGCAAGTACCATTCAAGATATTATAATTGTAACTAATTAAGGAAATCGCACGTGTAACAGCAAGGTTGTGAACGTAGCGATCGCAATCATCTCTTTTCCTTCAGCTGATTATATTTGAAGCAGGCAGCTTAACGAATGACGTAAATTGGTTCTACAAATATCGTAAACCAGATGTGAGATGATAATATCTCGTTATTACTTGATCAAGTTGTGATTTGAAGGATTTTGGCGGTAGGTATAAGCAACCTACCTACCTACTATTACCTCTAGGTACGTAGGTATTACCGCAATTATATTTCAGCTGCTGAACACTCTGTAAATATTACAATGTTTCTGTATTAAAAGCCATGTTGCTAGTGAAATTACTGGGGTAACGAGACTTAACACCATCATTTAGTTTTGATAATTTATTATGATTGATTGTAGACTTAATAAATAGACACCCTATATCTCTAAGAAACGAGTGCGATGTAATGCAGTCTATACGATCCTAATCAGTACCTCGTAATGAGCAATCTTATCTCTTATCATCATATTTTTTTAAAATGGTATACACAGCACCATATTGCGGTCGTCGCTTTAAGACCTAAGATGTAAAGTCTCGTTGCCCATGTAAATTCAGTATCTACCACACCAATCAAATCGGAACACAGTAATATTTGCATATAACTATTTTTCGGTAGAAATAGGAGCTGCAGCGGTCCTTACCTAAACGGTTTCTTGCATTAGAGACCTACTTTTGTATGTTTTGGATGATTATTCTTTTTACTTTCTTCGTGGTTTATTTTGAAAAACTATGTTAAAAAAATAATTTCAGTTTAATAATATTTAATATCACCATTGCATCAATATGCGATTATAAGGGTGAAATAAAACCGAAGAGCCGCTGTCGACACTTAATATTATGAACTATGCAGAGTGATTCAATTGTGCTGACGGTGCAGACTTAAGTAGGGGACTTCACTTGAAACTGCATGACCGTCGCCGTACTTACTTAAGTCAACAGCTTTCCAACTTTAAATGCAGCTTAAATTTTACAAAACTCGAACGGCCGATAAGTTAATTTTTTTAAGTTTGTGTTTTAAAAATTCATCAATATTCAGTAGACATTTAAATTTTTCCTCGTTATAATACAAATGTGATTATTCTTAAGTAATATATTTAGAAGCTAAGTTGCACTTAATTCATGAAACACGACACTAATTCTTGTTTTTCATCACTTATGATTACGATTTTAATCGGGTTTGTATATCTCAATGATAATTTTATATGTTTTATATCAGCGAATAAAGGAATCAATATATACTTTAGGTTTTTTTAATACTAAGTCTTAGATATCGGCGATGATTTACGAAATGATCTCACGAAATCTAGTAATAATATATTCTAAAAAGCTCATATTGTCAGATTTCTGTTATTAAGATTAGACTATATATTCGGTTTAACATATTATTCATCTATAACAATAACATAATGTAGTAATATAACAGTAATAATTTTAATGAGAAAATTAATGATCCTGGTAGTAGATCACTTACCAGAGATCATCTATGTAGGTACCACCGCAGCTCTTATTGCAGCTGATATACAGTACTGTACAGACATTACTGTTATCCGGCTTGAAAGGTGCTGTATATCAGTAAAATTACTGGGGTAACGAGACATAAGACCATCCCTCTTAAGACGACTAGAGCAATACGCAATACCTTCTTAACCAGCTCCGCGTTGTTGTGGACAAGCATACAATAAAATACACGATACATATATAAATAACATATCGTACAATACCATGTAAATTAAAACAAAATTGATATATATTATATATAAAGTAATATGTTGAGGTAGAAGTGCAAGATTTTAGCAAGGAAACTACGCGAGCTACCTCATTAACACCATAATTTCGCTCATCTAATTAATCAAACTACTGTGTACTGAAGTAGTGGTTGTGTTGCGCGATGTTTTTGATTAATGAACCTGTTTCATCATTATACCGATGGATTAGTGGATGATGTACTGGAATAATTGTTGAATACTTAATTTTTAACTGCTTTATTAGCAGATAACCCTTTCTAGTTGTAATATGATAATAAGCTTATATGAACTCGTCTAGCCCTTTTTTATATTTGACGAGGTAATGAGATGAGTGAGACGTTCACGAATTAGTAAGTGACACGAACACCACATTGCGCTCGACGTCTTAAGACATAAGGTGTTATGTCTCGTTACCCCAGTAACTTTACTAGCTTACAACGCCCTGCAAATTGTAACACAGTAACGTTGGCACAATACTGTTTGTCGGTTGCAATAGGTGTCACAGGTAAAAACGACCTACCACCAGTTCATCATCAGCCGATAGACGCCCGCTGCTGGACATAGGCCTCCCCCAATAATATGTAGATTTGGGGCTATCTCCCACTACACTGGCCCAATGCGGGTTGGTGGGGAGAGAGAACCTTGTTTTTTGATTAGCAGGGTGTACCACGAGCAGATAAGATTGGCTTGGGTTTCGTGGGGACCTTACGCCTCACAAATAATTACTAAATAATAATTCTTTTTAAAAAAAATCACGTTATTGAAATAGTAAAAATTCTGAACTATCCTGTTATATTTATTTTTAGTAGCGGTCCCACCTGACCTCACTGAACTCGGGGTAACAAGGTCAAACGTTGGATTTCCGGTGACGTCCGTTTGTATTTACTTAGTTCAAGTTCGCACACACACACGACTGAAGAGTATGATATATATTTTTTTTTTATGTAATCTGTATATTTGTTTAACATTTTATTAACAATTTAACATTCGTTAAACGTTTCTTATGGGTTAAACAAAATGTCAGTAATTTTGTCTTCGATAGATGGATTTATATAAAATAATAAGATTCCTAATAAAACCTAAAATTTAAGAATATAGTGCATATTTTTATTAATTAAAAATTTATGGTATAAATCTTATTTACCAGTAATTCTAAAAATTGACTTTCGTTAAAGATAGACAATTTTTCGGTGGTAGAAACGAAAAATTAGGGTAAACAAACTGAAAAGTAATCTTAAGAAAAATTTGTTATTTTTTATGTATAGTTGTTTATATTATGTTGAAAAATACATTACTCATATAGTTTTATGAAAAGTTATTTATTTATAACTTTTTCTTTTAATATATATCTTATTCTTCTGATATTGTAAATCAAGGTTTTTGTTAACACGTGTTTGTATACAATCTTAAATTCTTCATATTTGTTTTTATATGTATATCTCTTTGCTTCATCAGTCTCCAGCTTGTCTTATATCCTTTGCGTATTCCTTACTTATCATTATCACCATCAGCAGCCTGCGGCAGTCCAGTCGCTTCCAAGGAACTTACGTATTATACTTACTATATATTTGTAACTAATGTATTGGTATAAAAATAATAGCGCCCCGATGTTAAACTGTAAGACAATGGCGCAAGTACTTAATTTATTTATTATTAGATTTAAATAAGAAAGAATTAAAAAAGTATGATTTTTAAAAATAAGATCACAAGCTTTGGTTTGGATTTAGACAGGACACAGTCTGGGAAGTATGATAGCCTTATATACAATGGCTGTGTAGACAACGCATTAAATATTTCAAAGCAATCTTTGTAAAGAATTTTCCGCGGGTATTCGGCTTAAGTTTTCGCAACTTTATCTCGGAGTATAACATAAACATTTCAGTATAATGTTCCGTTATTCCGAGTTCTAAATAGATAATAAGTTACGTGGTAACAGGTTTCGACTGAACTTGGAGAAAAGTTTATCTGTTCAAGTTGTTTCTAACGCTGGTAAATATCCATATTGCGAAGGTGTTCGCCTTAATAAATCACTCCGTAACGTTATTATCTACTAAGATTGTGTTATAAAGCAATTTCTTTAAATAGTGATAAATTTATTAAAACGATTTTGTCAAAACAGAAAACTTGTCATTTACATAATAAATAATAGTCATTATCTTTGAAAACGATAGTCGCTCTCAATTACTACTCTATACTATCCAGTCTTTATCAGGTCTCTTCAGAAGGGAACGTGTGCCAAGTACCCTCAATAATTACGATTTTAAACATCTTAGTGGTCACCCTATACAACAGAAGATATCTATTCCTACCATTAAATGCTGAAACTATACAGATCAGGTATCCAATCGAAAGCAATATCACTTACGAGTAATACAGTACCATAGTAGAGACGTATTAGGATCTACTTCAAATGGAAAAAATTGTTATGAAATATTTATAAATAAGATGGTTGTTACAAAATTGAATATATAAGTAAATGTAAATTTAATTCTTTCATTATTATATTGAAGACTCGACAGATCTCATGTTCCTGATCTCATTTGGCGGGACAAGAAAGTAATATTTTAGACAATGACGCTTTTGCGTATCATCCATCTATCAAGATAAATTTGACACAATGTAAAGTATTTTCAAACTTTTATTTTCGCCTGACATTTGAAGATATTACTTTTTACCTTCTCTTCAGTCGGGGGAAGGGAGAGGAGATAGATAAGGATATCTTATTACTGCGCCCAAGAAAAAGTAAAGCAAATTTCAATCAAAAGTTACTCCTACTTTAACAAAACCATATTTTTAGGTTGGGGATACAAAATGTAATGAATTTAGCGGGCGTTTTATTCATTCAAAATTTATTATGGACCCCCGACGTTGCTAACCTCTTCTGCACCAGCTACGTGGTTTTATACTTAAAAGCCCATTGATAGTGCAACGGCCGGCGTAAAGTGCCAACGCTGACCCGACTTAATAATTTATTAAAGAAGTATTCTATAAAAAATACCGTAACTTAATATAAAAAAATAATAGTTTTAGTAATAGGTCCCTATCGCCGGAGACGGTCTAGGTACCGCCGCAGCTCCTAATGCAGCCGACAAACATTACTGTGTTCCGGTATGAAGGATGTTGTAAGTATTGAAATCACTAGGGCAACGAGACTTCACACTTTACGCCTTGCAATGTGAAATACCTACTTAACCAGCTCTGCATTATTATGGATATATATCACTTACCATCAAGTGAACGTTTTAGTCGTCTTGTCGTCTCGTCAAATATAAAAAAACAATCTAGATTTTTTATTTGTAAAAGTTGCTGAACCAATCTCTCTCTCTTTGTAGTTTCCATTGTCTTGGTTATAGTTCACTACTTCAGAATTGCAGTACAAATGTAATATATTGCAGTGTTATAACATCTTAACTAGTACCATGTTATGGTCAATCCTATTTACCATTAATAAAAATTGCCCTCGTTGATTTGTCGAATAAAAAATTTATTTCAATACATCTTAGAGTGAAATTAACTCCATACTTCTTCCACATTTCATTTATAATTTTCTCTGTATTCATTTCATTCTTCCTTCTCATTTCGTAGTTAATTTTTTGTATATTCGAAAACGCACACTGCGTTAACAGTAACAAGTTTATGTCTATTGTTTATATATATATTATTGATTAAAATACAATGCCGTTGCACCAACATCCGCAAAGTTAGCGCTGTAATTGTGTTAAGAAGCCATTAACGGCATCTGGCTCCTCCGTGGGACGCGGACTAATTCTCGGTTTCGGTAACGACTTTGGTCTTTGTCATTTATTACTATAAAAACAGTCAATTGTGATATATGTACATTATTCATAGATTTTATAGTAATTCAAGAAATTAATTACGCTTACTGTACACTTAACGTATTAAAAAAAAGAAGTAAGTCGATATCTTTAGACACAGGTTTTTACTGGCAAAATGTTTCTTTTACCGGAGATCGTAATACGAATGTATCCTATTTCTGCCGCCAAAAAGCAGTTTAACAGTATTATTGTGATTCCGTTTGAAGGGTGTTATATATTAATGAAATTACTGGGGTAACTAGACTTTACATCTTATGTCTGATGATAGTATGTATACCATCTTAAGTAACGCCGCGTTGCTGTGACCAGGCGTATCACTGACCATTAGATGAACACTTGCACGTCTCATCGCCTCGTCCAACAAAACATATATACACAAATACTTATATCTTTACGTATATGTATAGAAATTAATCTATCTACTTAAATGTACTTTTATTTCGTAACACAATAAATACAGTGAGTGCAACACAGAAGGGGTCGCGATGCATCGCTGCGCGTTGCCGTTTTCTCAAATATTTATAACGCAATTCCCGGGGTCTACATTCGTCTGCTCTTAGATTTATACTGCAACGTACTGAGACTTATTCGAATTCATCGAGCGCATTTAGAAGAAGTTGAACTTAAGAAACAGCTTGTAAACACTGCAACTTTGAAGATTGGACATAAAGGATAAATTCACTGCTTTTTTACTGATAAGCTTCTGTTGGCGCAAACCTAAATAGATACCACTCCAACGCCTATATTTATCGCCGCATAGTTGCTTTTTGAAGTACTTTGCAGCTACTTCCATACTGAGATAACGAGACTTATATTTTATATCTCATAATTTAAAAATAACAAGACTGGCTTGAAATTAAAGATTTAGTTTAGTATAGTCGTATTAAATCTAGGTGCGCCGAGTATAATTATAAATGCTCACTGAATTCATACTCAAACAATTAACTTATATACAAACACATATATACTTTAAAAATAAAAAAAATAGTTATATAAGCTATAGTATTTTTTTAAACAAAAACTACTATTGTAAATGATAAATAACAAACGGAGATTATAAGGACAATGTCTCAAGTAGGGCACGGCACCGCTGTAAGCATGGACCACCGAATAGCTCTGTGGCAAATTAGAGTGAGGATTGGTAGCTCTCAAATTCCATTACTATTTAACTGTGTAGATACCTACACCCGTAAATATACCGTAATTCAAAGTATGCAAACTAAGGATGAGTAATGCTTAAGTATATATAACTACAACTATTGCAGCCATGAAGGCGGATAAGGACCAGTAAGCGTGACTCGCTGGGTGATAGATCCGGGCAATGGGGAACAGCCCTGAGGCCCGAAAATTCTCGTAGACCAACAACGAAGACAACAAAATATATATATTTATGTGATCAAAAATCAATAGTTATTTTTAGACCATTAATAAGAGAAGATATTTAAAAAATAATCTTCCTAAAATTAAGAAACTTCTTAACAGGTGAAAAAATAAAAGACGTAACTAGTTTATCAATATCTGATCATTCTACATTGTGAAGAAACTTATAAACAAATTAGTAATTTGCGACTGTATAAACAGCCTTTTGTTTTACATTAATTGGTAGTTTATTATAACTAAATCCTCTTACTAATTACTAAAAAGTTATAAAACCCGACTGAGAAATTAAGGAAGAATTTGTGAAACAAAAAAAAAATTAGTAAGAATTTCTCCTTTGCAACATCCAATTTGTTTTATCGGAAGCTGCTATCTACCCTCCGAAGTTAGAGGGGTGCTTCATTTAAATAACCGACTTAAAAAGCAGTAATTTGTCACCGAGATAAAAATATTACGTGCTGGGAATTACCTCAGGCTGACACCTTCTAGAATAAGCTCTTCAATGATCTATCAGTTCAAATTCTAAGTTCAGTTTACAAACAGATTACAATAAAAAAATCTGTGAGTCTAGAATGTGTTTAGGTTTAAAAAACATTGTGACCTGATACGACTGGTTCAAGAAGATCTCTATACATACACTAACCAGCGCTGTATTTTCACCTGAACAAAATCTGAATGTAGGAACTCACTCTGAGGAGTCTAGATAATTAATTTTGACAACCTAACTACCTCTCTAACTCGTCCATATGTTGGTAATGGTCTATGAAACTGTAACTGTATCCATGTCATCATCATCTGCCGATAAACGTCTTCTGTCGGGTACAGGCCTCCCCTAATAATGACTTACGAATTTAGAATGGGATTTAGACCTGCTCCCTGTTCCTGTTGATTAGCTGGGTGCACCACGACCAGGTGAGGTTAACTTAGGTTTCGTGAATTGTTGTGTGGACCCTTACACACTCTCTCTCCTTGTAATTGTTCGTTAGTCCGAAACTGAAACTTTAACCTATAACAACACGTCTCAAGTAGAGAGATGGTAAATTTTTTATAGGAGAAATCTTCAAAAGATACCCTGCTTCTTCCTCATCCTCAGTTTGTTGCGGATCTTGGTACCCCCTTGTACTATTTTTAAGCACCTCATATAGATCGCCGTTATTCTCCCTGCTTCCTCCCTCCGCTAGGACAGGACGAAGAAACCACTTCTTTCTTCTTGTCCACCTTAGACTGGCTTAGACGATAAAAAGGACCCCTACTTTTAAAATCCGCGAAACGAAGTCACTTACTATGACAGAGAACTTATTTTAGTTCTACCAGAGTCATGTTAGCTCTAACTAATCAAATATTTTTAAAAATATTTTATTGGATGCTGGTGGTATCGGACCAGTCGTCTTTGTTCAGCAGTGAATGACAATATGTTGTAATGGTGCTGATGATGATATTTAGCGTGATAGTCGCCTTCAACAACTTTACAGAACCCACTCGCTCACTTTGAAATTAATGAAACAACGTCTTAACGGAATGTACGGGGCGCGATTGTTGGAGATTACGCCGCGCCGCAAGCGAGTTAAGAGCTTCAACTGCGGCAATTACTCTTAATCAAATGTTGCAGCGCAGCCTCCCCCAGGCGTTATTAACGAATACCAACTTTTACTCCAGCGCTCAAGGGGGTTTTATGCTGGAGCGATAATTTTTCATTTAGCCACCAACTTTTTACTGTGATTCTGTATACGCCGAATCTACAAAATGTTTAAATAAAATAGTTGTATCCATTTCACAAAAGAGAGTACCGCGAGATAAATGAATGCTATGAATTATTGAATAGAGGAGCCATAGGATCGGAAGGCTTATGTTTAGCAGTAAATAAAATAATATCCATGTTAATTTCTTGAAAGTGCTTTAAATCTACTTATTAATTTTTTTAGAACAAAAAGATACTTCAATTTGATTTTCCGATGGCCCCTACACTAAACAAGTCTGTGGGTGCCTGTAGAGGTTAACTTATACCTATTACATCCAATAACAGTTTTAAATAAATATAAATAAATAATACATAGCAGAAATTGCTACATTATTATAAATTATGAATAAATAAAATGCAATAAATGTAAGTCAAACATGTATTATACTAAATTATAGTTAAATATGTAAATTGATGCAACAAGAGAATAATTGACAAGTTACAGGTTTATCTTCAAAAGCAGCTGTATTAATTAACAAATCGGCTTAAAGCCCCCGAAACTTAATATCAATTAAGCTCGAATCTCCCGGATCATGTCTAAGTATCATCAAATCATAATCCAATATTATTTTCTTGACATTTTTAACGAGAAATAAATCCTTGGGGACAATTTGAACAGAATCATTTAATTTTGAGTTTAAAAATGGCAACGCTATGTATTGTTCTAAAAGTATATCTTTAGTTTACTCAACCATGTTTTGTATGATCAATAATGTATGTATTATATTGTGCATATTATATATGTATATTCATTATAAAAATATGTATATATTACAAGAAAATAAATATAAACACTAGCACCTGCCGTCATTTCATTCTGACTTCTAAACGAGGTTGACTGGTAGAGAATGCCTCAAGGCACTCCGCCCATTATAATGTTTTGACGTACAATAAATTTTTTAATAAATAAAAGCACATTATCCATTACTTCGTTAGAGAGAAGCCTCTTCAATCCGTCTCTATGCTGAACAGTTTCGCCTTTCCTGTTATACCACGATTATATCATTAGACCCGATCACTGCATTAAGTAGTACAAGAACTGCGTTCACGATTAGCGACGGCCTCTCAAGGACTTTATTTCCTTATCAGCTGTTTCCAGCAACGAGCTCTGTCCTTTGGAAATTAATATTAGCTAACTATTTAATTATGTAGACTATGTGATTTTACTAACTAGTAGTAAGTCAAGAAGGTACGAAGCCAAAAAGAGAGACTACGTAATACCGCCATACGACCTGTACGAGTAGATCGGGAGGATCGAGAAACATTGGAGAGTTGTCTTTGTACACTTTTAGTTTGATCAAGGGAATGCCAATAACTTCCCCTTGGTTTTTAGATGACTGGGGCTTTTCGTGGTCCATTTTACGTCTTAAAAACAAAGACTAACAAAGCGTAAACAGCGTTGTGTGATTGTACAAGATTACGCGGCGCCGCAAGCTAGTTAAGAGTTTCAACTGCAAAAATTAGTTTTAATCAAATGTTACGTACCGCGGGTACTTCCCCGGGGCGTTATTAACAAACGCCAACTTTTACAGGCACGTCGCGGGATTTTAAAACAACTGTGATACTTTTTCATTTAGCGCGTAGTTTAATCTAGTAATTTTATGCTAAATGTGTTGAGAGCGGCTTTTATTTGCTGCTTCGCATAGTTACAAAGTATTCGCAATCTTTTTGTTACATATACATAATTCAGTTACCGAAACTGAAACTTTAACTTATTACGCGACAAAGAGTTTCAAATTTATTATAACATTATTATGTTAAGTTTTTTATTAGTATAGTTAGTGTTTTAGGTTGAAAGTGTGTGAATTTTTATATTACGGCTAATAATTAACCTCAATTTCATATAGTGTTGTGTCAATGACGCCGTGGATGATTGCTGATGATTGATGCTTGATCGTTATGTGAACAGCGACGCTGTCATAGCAGCAGGTTTATAATAATGATAGCTAAATTCGCAAAACCCCTACCACTAATAAAACTTAAAAGTATTGCTTTCAAGCATATATTCAGTACTTGCAAACATTAAATAATAATGTCGCATAATAAAGAAGTACTTTTAAAATTTATGGAAAAGATTACACAGGATGCTGTTAAAAGAAA
>DWLS01006814.1:0-11287 GCA_018246255.1 Pachliopta kotzebuea | reverse complement strand
TCGTCAGACACAATGTCTATGTCGTTGAGTGACATGTTGTTTTGATCAAGTTTGTCTCGCCCACTGATAACTCACCATTCTTCATATTATATAATATTTATAAAATTATATGAATCAAGAAACAAAATTGGTCGTGAACATGAACATTGTTAATAGTAATTAATTATGTTTCGAATTTTCTCTTAACAGGGTTTTTTTTATGTTTATAATTTGACAAACTTTTTAATTGTAACTACTATCCATCTTCATTACGGTCTCGTGTACTTATCATAAAATCGATCAAAGGGTGTAATATGCGAGGAAATTTTGATAGAGTTTTCAAAATAAAAATGTATTTCTTGACATAACTTTTTCATGTTTCATACATTGTTAGTTCAGGGGAGGTCGTCGTTTCTAAGATTTATACCTAGCAACAAAACTTTTCTACAACAATTTTCCACAAAACTTTTGTAACAGAACTTGTACAGAAAAATTTGTTGCTTTGCTTAAATCTAAGAATGAGTTGGTAACATTACTTCTTATTAATATTTGAAATACTCTATCTTCTAAAATTTTATTTACAAAATTTAGAAATTCTCTTTCGGCGTACTACCAACCCACTTAAACTATTACATAAACTTTGGGTAATAAATGACATGAAATAATTTTAACAAATGTTAATCAATGTTTAACTACTTTCCTCCCTTTCGTATTAGAAACAAAGAAATTAGTAGATATATACAATATTTGTGGTCATTAATAAAACAAAGGAAAAACGCAGACTCAGCAATCCTTTTTTACAGTTATAACACAACTCATCTAGATATTTTATATTCTTGAAAAATGTGTGACATAAAATAACCCAGTTGTAAAATAAGTAATGAAATGTAAATGTTAGCTTTTACTTTTTATCACAAATTTAAGATCGTTAGTTTAAATTTAAAACAAAAGGAGGAGTATATTTATCTTAAAAAAAAGATGTTTTTGGAGGAGGAAGAAAAGGATGAAAAGTGTTTGTAGATTTTTCATTGGTAATTTTATTATTATGACAGAGGTCAGGGTACACTTTGAACCCGTATGAAATCACAGCATGTAATTTTTACGTGACAACAAAAAGATATAATTTTTAAGTCTAACGTTGGACAGTGTCAAACGCGTTTGTTGTGTTCTAGGCTTATTTTTATTTACAATGGGCTGGCTTTGAACTCGATTTATGATTATTCGTTAAATTCACTTAATTATCTTACGTGCGTGTTTAAACTATAAAACATGTTTAAATGTGCACAATTAACAGCATAGGTCTTTGTTGAAAATTTAAATATCTAACTATGAATAGTTCATGTGATCATTTAACTATTATGTTGCCCGAACGAACACACCTAATCATAGACATTGTGGTCATTAGTAATTGAAGTGTTTGTGTGAATACAAATAATTTGATTATTTAGTTAAAATTATTGTCCTGTTAATGTTTGAAGTGTGAACGTGAAGTACTAAGGATTTAATTAAAAACGTAATACCCTGCTATTCTTATACCTATAAATAACATTTTTCAGTCTTTCTTCTTAGTTCTTAGTTCTTCTGTTCAGTTCATACATACAAATTTGTAGTGTTCAAAAAGTCAGCCTGTATATATATGTTTATGTATATTTAATGATTAAGTAAAACAGTTAAATCTTGTAAATCAAAAAAAGAGAAAAAGTGTAACGGATAATTCAAGTTGTCTAGAGTGTCTTTCTAAAATACTTTATCATAGAAAGAGAATCGTTCTACAACACAAGCGGAAACAATATCTGAAACTATTTTACTGAAACATAGTGTTATAAAATGGAAAAAGAATTATTTATGATACTTTATAAACGAGTCTTATATGCATCATATATTTTAATATTTATTTTGGATGAATTGTAACAAAATATATGTAACAAAATAAAATTATATAATGTTGTGGCGTGGCAACACAGTATCTTTGGTCTTATAATGGAAATAGAATAATGTCATTTGTCGATGGTCACGCTATCTCAGTTTCCTTCATTCTTGGCGACCGGTATTCGAGTGTTTAAAATATTCTGTATAACGTCAAACACTTATTATAAATATCTAATGTTTGTATAAACCACGAGTAACATGTAAATAAAACCTTATTCGTAACAGTACTCGGTTTTTATTGAATAACACGCAAACGTTATTAGGGAGCGTTTGGGAAGAAAAAGTGTTCTCCCATGCGCCACAATGTTTAACTAGAAACTTGATGATGTTTTTTGATTATTAATTTGTTTAGTTAAAATTATAGATTACTATTGGAAGGATCGGAATATGCTGTTATAAATAGTAGTTTAATAGGAATATTCTGTAGTAGCTGTGTCCAAGAACTTAAGGAAAACTTCTTTGCTACTGAAGTTTCGCTAACTTTGAAGAACGGAAACATTCTAAGAAAACTACAAAAGTATGTTTGGACGTCGGCTGGTCACGTCGCGATACAAATATTTGCCAAAAGGGATTAGTATCTTTTTCACTTGTACATAAAAGTTTTAAAAGTGTATTTGGATTTTCAACAAAAATATCTTTGCCATTTGTAATTTAATTACGACGTTAAAATGCACCTCGTATTCGAATGTAAGATTGTTTCAATCATATTTTTCATTATTGATAACTAGAGAAACATGATCTCATTTTGTTATTCATTGAATAAACGTCTGAGAAATATAAAATATATTGTAATAATTTTTGTTGTTTTGGTTACATATCTGCGGATCCTGGTCAGCATTTGGGAGACATGATCTGCGTCAATCGGATCCTGTCCATCACGTATCTTTTTATCGTGAATAATTTGCAGGACAAATAATTTTTTAAATATTATTAGTATTTAGTGTCCATCTAAAATAAGTTTTGTGTAATTCTCAAAATAAATTTAGAATATAGTTATTAGTTTTAGAGTTCTTTTTAACATATTCGTGAGTACTAAAATCTGTTAAGTTCGTTTTAAAAATTTCGTAATTTTTCGTTTTCGTCAGCGACTTATAGTTTAGTTATTGTAATACAC
Organism: Pachliopta kotzebuea; assembly: GCA_018246255.1. Taxonomy (NCBI): domain Eukaryota; kingdom Metazoa; phylum Arthropoda; class Insecta; order Lepidoptera; family Papilionidae; genus Pachliopta; species Pachliopta kotzebuea. The sequence goes on along the minus strand of DWLS01006814.1, from coordinate 8,265 downwards.
TTTAACTCCATACGATCTTATTACATTAATTTTTATTTGTAGTACCTAACAAAGTTCATACATTTTATTATCTCTGGGATGTGTGATAACTTTGTAATCTTTTTACCACAACTTATTTTCTAGCACAAAGAGACAGTTTATATATAATATTTTATTCCCCATTAAAATAAAGTCTTTTAGGAAAAGAAACGTGTTTTTGGTGCCCTAGATTTTTATTTTGTAATGTGATCCAGGAATATATTCTGTGAAGTTTCAATAGTAACCTGTCTAACAGGATTCTTTCACCTTCCGACAGCTGCTAAAGCTAATGAAAGAAAAACAAATATAATAAAATGTTAAAAGTTATACTTATCTTTTAATAAAAGTATTATAAAAACAAAATACTTACCAATATTATAAATCAACCTTAAGATGTAAGAGTAAATATATTATTAGTATTAATAAGTTTTGTTTGTGCGAATATTAGGTGAATTATTTTCAAGACAATTTTTAGTTTATCACGAGGTTAATTCACATAATATAGACAAAATGACTTTAGAAAAACGAATCAAAAAATAGAAATGGACAGAATGACATTATCCTTTATTTGATATGGATGAAAAGCATGCAGATTCCGTGTTAAAGCTGTCATGAAGTTAAATGATGATGTTACTTTCACCGACCTAATTCTTGCTTTTTCAGTCATTAGAAAAATAGAGATTTTGAAATGTTTTAGATATATTTGAAATAAACAGCAAAAATTGTTCGAAAATATTAATTTCGGTATTCATTAGACCTGGGGTTCTCAAACTTATGGCTTCTCAAACCCCTGTAAGTTTCTAGACGACAATGAATAATTAATTAAACTCCTTAAAGAAAATAATAAAGTTAACTGTTGAAGAAAAGGCCAGAATAAAAACTATATTATTTCAACAAAGGTAATAAATACGATGTTAAAAGAAATATCTTTGTGATGTTAATGTGATGGCTTGTTTCATGTTGCATATTGTGTAAATTTTAGGAGTAATATTGGACAATAATTGATCTAGTTCTGACTTGATAACATGTTGATTTCTGTATTTATTTTTATTATCCAGATATAAATACTCTCTCACTCAAAAGTATATTGTATCAAACGTGAAACGGCAATTAACAGCTTTGCGCGAGAGTTCAGGATAATCTTACAGTCTAGAAACTCAAAAATTTATCAAAGACATCCTTTTTAAATCTGTATGATGAGTTTTACCTACGATCATTTCTAATAATAACTACTGTTGCTTACGCACGTACTTGCTAGTTATAAAGACAACGTTACGTAAATCTTGTCGGCAACCTGCTATCGTCGAATAGAGAACCACTAGGGAATCGTGTAACGTACTTGAGAAACCCTGAAAGAATAGACCAATTGCAATATGGGTTCATGGTCATAGTTGGAACATTTAAATAATTTTCATTGGATTTATATTTAACCACCATTTTATTAACATTTTCAGATACATAAAGATGAAATCAATGTGGTTTCATTGACAAGAACAATAATAGTAAGTATTGAAGTGGTGGTGGATGAAGTCTCACTCGTGGTAGGTCTTTGGAGAACACAGCAGCTTCCATTTCTATTCCCAAATAGTAATGTGCAAATATTATTATGTTCTGGTTTGAATGACGCTGCATGTTAGTGAAATTACTGGGATATCGAGTCTAAACACCTCCTGTTCCAAGGCGGTGAGCGCAATGTGGTGCTATGTATACCATTCTGACGATCAAGCGTATCACTTATCATCAGGTGAACACCTTGCTCGACTCAGCGCATTGTCAAATAAAAAAAAGTCACTAAACGCTCAGTATTTGTTACAATTTGAATAATAAAATTTTTTTCATGGCCTTTGTTCAATAAAGAGGTAGCTTTCTTTGCTTTGTTTACTTAATTTTTTTTTAACATGATTACTTATAAATAAATATTCATGTAATTTTTTTAAATTCTTCCCTATTACACTACTGGTTTTAACGAAACGCAAAATATGAGGTGTGTCAAGAGAAAATGGAACACTATTTATTTCGTGTAACTTGACGGACAGCGTTTTTCCGCAAAGCATTGTTTTATATATAAAATAAACTTAATTTTTTTAAACGTTTCTGTTGAAGTTATTTATCTACATGCGTTTTATAATTAAGTGTAAATATTGTAAACTGTACGTTTACTTCATATGAAAGTCCACAATTACTTGTTACTTCAACTGTTACTATATCTGTGGCTATTCTTACTGAGGCTACTACTAATTTTAGTGCTGCTACTGTCTCCTTTCTGCGGCCTTCTTATGCGACATAACCTATTCGCACAAGTTAGCACAGGCGCTCCATGACGTTGCACTGTCAACCGGAGCTTTACCTAAGGTTGGCAGTGACAGGTCGTCTTCCACAACAACGGCAAGGTCGCGACGCTGAGTATTCCACGTTAGGTAATGCTCTAGCGTATGCTGCGCGGTGTCCTCAATGTACGCGCAGTGGTGGCATTCAGCTGTCGCCTCTTTCCTTGCTATACGACACAGATACTTTCGAAAGCAACAATGTCCAGAAAGTGTCTGCACCAGCCGAAAAGATAGAGATCCGTGCTTCCTGTTTGTCCATTCCTTTAAAACTGGATGCATTGGATGCATAGCCGCAATAGTTCTGTTACCTGCTCTAGGATGTGCCAATCGTTCCCTCTAACTTTGTAACAGCAACTGTCAAGCATGGAGCCTACGCGATTGTTATATAGTTAAGTACGTACGCGGCTGCGTCCGCGCGCCGCCAAATAAATCAGTGCATCGCTAGCCGCACCGCGCATTTAATTTCGCTCCGCACATCTCATACCTAACAGCGTTTCACATTCCCTAGGCGAAGGCCGCTTATTTTGGAGGCGGACGTCCGCTCAGTAGCGTTACATTATAGCAAGAAACTCCTCCTCCAGGTACTGCGGTGGAGACCCTGCTTAAACGCATGTTGTTTTATGAGAGATTGGACAGTATCCGCGTAAAGCCGCAGCCACACGCAAAAGTCGGGGAACTAAGTCCGAAAAATCCAGCGGCTATCCAGTGGCTATCCAGTATGAGTTCCAGATAGAATATCCCGTAGTGGATCCTACCTCTACACGGGTATCGCATACAAAGATGTGCGATCCTCGAGGTGGCGTTTTCCTAGGACCATAGAAACAAATCGCTTCGGATTTATTTAGCGCTGCCTCGAGACCTAATCTTCTTATCCTGTTGACAACTTGTGCTACCGACATACTGGCGAGTCGAGCGGCCTCTGCATAGTTATACAGGCGTCCTGAGTCATGATCAATATGTTATCTGCATAGCACATGAGGTTTACCTCTGGGACGAAATTGAAAGGACTGATGGCTTGCTTTAAATGTGAGTGGGCCACTGTAGATAATGGATCTTATGGGGTGTTTATTTGTATGAAACATGATGTAGAAATGTATATGACCACAAAGTAAACGGTTGGTTTGCAAAATATTTCGTTTGTGTTTGTCAGTTTTGAACTAGAATAATCTGCTTTCTGGTCTTTCAATTGAGGAAGCAGAATGAATTCCGCTGTGAAAGTTATTTTGTAGCAGTTCGAAACTTACTACATAAAAGGTGTCAAATATTTTAATTTTCAATAATAAATCTTTGTATGTTGTTAGATAAAAAAAGAGTTTATTTAGTTTGCAGTTTCCTTAGTTCTAGTTAGTTATAAACATAGGATTATAATTGACGGGTTTAGTTACACTAAACGTTTCACAAAGCCCAGTATTATAAAAACGTCGTATATAATTTGATAATACAATATTGGAGATTTTAAAGAGAAAAATGACACTCAAATTCAATAAATAATAAATTTGTCATCTCATCAAGATTATGAAATACAACGATATTATAAAACACGGTGATTGCCAAATATGCATTCTTATTAAAGTTTGTCTGCATGAAAACTTTCAAACAAGTAAGATGCAAAGGTTGCAAATTGCTAACTGATTTTAAAACACGCGATACTCGTGTGCTTTCGCATAGTTCACAAGCTCTGCCAGCAAATTTGTTACCATGATTTAAAATTCAATGGAAAATATTCTTCTCTCACCTATGCATGCAGCACTATCGTTATTATGCTTAAAATGAATAGACATAAATTCGTAGTTATATGCCTGCTGTATAGTAGGTTGCAATAAGCTTGTTCGTTTTAGCTTAAGTTTATTATGTTTATAAATTGATAATTAAAAAATCGGATTAGCCGATTTATGTTCATTTATCTAGAACATTTAGGGTATACGTCATGAGATCCTAAATGGAAACCATAACTGTACGTATGACTCCTAAATCCTTAACAACGAATTGGTGTTGAACACACTACGTATCTACATGCTAAATATTTGTAAAATAATGATTTGTTACAAAACTTTTTGTCATCTGAAGTTTTGAGAAATGTTTTACAATAATTATGCTTACGAAAATTCTGTTTATAAAAACATGTACTGCATATTAACATAAAACTACGTATAATTACTGGAATAATTTGAATTTTCGTAGTGTTTCAGTGGCTTTGTAAACGAATTAGAGACCTCCGTGTTCCAGGACTAGAATGAACGTTTAGAATGTACGTCAATGAAGCAGTAAATAACTTTGATTAACTTTTACGTCAATTCAAACATTGCACCGTAAACACAGACATCTTACAATCGCAACGCTCTTTGTTGTAAACTAGCTGAACTAAACGTAGCCGGATATGCGGCCGTCGTAACTCATACGAACTTCCGGCGCAAAAACGAACGATGCTTGGAAACGTCGCGCTAACGCCGACACACAATAAATACTTATATACGGTCAACTGGTTCATTTCCGAGTGACTTTAATTAAAACTGTTATAATAATAAAAGACTTGTAAGATTTTTTTATATTGCTGTTACCGGGCACTGCCATCATCAACCGCAACTTGTAGTCGACAAGAATTATACAAATATTACTGTGTTCAAGATTGAAGGGGTTACGAAGTGACATTATTAAACCATCCCATTAAATTTTGTTTGTAGTAAGAAATGGTTTTTGTCAATAGTCTGATCATATATAAAAGGAATATAATTTCTGTTGTTCTTCTTCTTAACCATCATGCTTATAGCAATAAATTGTAAGATATCTAAGAAACTCTGATAAATTTATAAATAAGCGTAAAATTTAGGAATTGTTATTTCATAATATACAAAATTTTAGTTCATGGTTAGTGCTTATCAATAGTGTGTATATAAATCATTATGACATTGATTAATTGTTGTAAAAGAAGTCAAGTGCGAATTCTCTAAATACAGTTCAAAAAGTGGACGTTAGAATGAACGTTATTTTTTTCTGAAATTGGATAAAATCCATACATGGGTTATGTCAACGCTTGCAAAAATTTATGTTAAAAAATTTAACGCACGGCTAGGCCACTTCCCGCTTGGGTTATCTACAATTACAGCATTAACTTGCGAAGTGGCTAAATTGTTGTTTAAGAGTTTTTATGTGAAAAAGAAAAACGAATGAAACTAAATTGTTGTAAAAAGTAGTACGTTTTAATTATTTTTTAATCGACCAAACCTGCGACTTTGACCTGTTGGTAAGTGATAGGTTTGCTCGTAACAGCGTGATGCTGGTGAAGATGGTATACATTGCGCTCGTTGTCTTAGAAAGCATAAGGTGTTACGTCTCGTTACTCCAGCAATTTCACTAGCTCACGACGACTTCCCAATTGGAACACAGTAATATTTGCGTAGTACTGCTTGTCGGCTGCAAAAGGAGCTGCGTCGGTACCTACTTAGACAGTCTCCAGCAACAGAGACCTCCCACCCGTACATATGTATGTTATGTAACTATATTTTTTTATAAAATTCACTATGGTATAGTGGTCCATTAAAATGTAGCGAATATTTTTGAAATGTGTAAAATGCCCTGTCGTATAAAATAAATATACATAATAACAGTTCTTTTTTAAATCTTCAAATAGTGACTAAAACATTTATTTAAGTTACCTCGCCAAAGGTAATAATATACGAGTGTGGTTTCAGCAGTTAGGCCAAGAGAAAGTCGTATAAGACCCCGATTAAAGCTTTTATCACAGAATTGATTAAACGTCAATCCCAAGACGGATTTATGGCGAAAGTTGGCACTTCGTAGAGGTTATTGATTCAGGCCCGCACACTTAACTCAAATAATTACATTAAACGAAATCGCTATAAAACTTTTTACATTCTTCTTTCACAAAATGAGACTGTGCTAAGCGTCCTCCGAGTGCTTTGGTACCGTTTGTTCCCCCAAGATACTTTATTTAATGTTATAATAAAAGAATTACTTTATTATAAGGAAGTTATTTACGTGTAAATTATCAACATGATTATGGCAAGGATAAAACACTTGGTTTGTAACGTATTATTTAATACATGCAATTATATGAATATACTTGAATATGAATAAAAATCATAGCTTTCGTTAATAATATATTTCACGACTTTGGTGAATTAAGATACTTTTGGTAACTAGCTTATTTTTTTATATATTTGTGTAGACTGGCGACAGCATATATTTTGTTCTTAGACGAACCTCTTAACTCTATAACTACTTTGTCTTTCAACTCCAAATTCCATAAATTTTCTGGTAAGTCATAACAATACAAAAATATATGTGTTGTATGTTGAAGATAAATAATTTATTTACAACTTGACATCATTACAAAATTACATACATTTAAGGAAATATGTAGAAAAAAAAAATTCAACGGGGGCGACGAGACGGTTGTACGATAGACGGCGACATGCTTGCCATTCCCAAGGTGGGGCTTGTTGAGATGGTATACACTGTACCACATTAGGCTCGTCGCCTTGAGATATAAGGTGTTAAGTCTCGCTATCTTAATAATTTCACTAGTTACAATATACCCTTCAAATGAAGCTACAGTTTACGCATTATTGTTTGCCGGGTATAATGAGAGCTACGGTGGCCCTTACCTAGCCGGTCTCAGGTAACAGAGATTTACCATCAGTAAAGATAAAGATAGGTGATGATTTAAAACAGTCTTTCTCAAAGTAGGCGATAACGTTCCCTTGGGCATTTGAAACCTGAAGGGGTCGTTGAGAAGCCCAGAAAAAATTTAATATCATCAAATTCATCCATCCCATTAGATAAGTATAAAAACGAAAACATATTACATATTTATATTGTTTCTTTTAATTCGATTAAAATATATTATTAATATTATAAAGTTGGATTTTATTTGCTCTCACTGGCAAAATTTCTAGTTAAGAATTTAAGTTTAAATATCAGAACCGACTAATATAACTAAGTTATTTAAAGTAATGAAATTGCGGTTTTCAAAGTTTTAGGGGTGTATAAAAATAGGGGTGCTGAAAAGTAATTGATTTCCAAAGGGGGCGGTAAAGGAAATACACCAAGACCCTACACTAAGACATTATCTAGTGCTATAAAAATATATTTCTGTAGTAAAGATTTCATTGTAGGTTTTGGATATGTTTTCTCGGCATTCATGAAATAGTTTGATTATTTATGAATGCTACTTAACAATGTATATAATGTTTAATAAGACATAAAGTTCCACTGACGCTTGCAACACTGGAGGCGTAAACGAAATCCTTTAAGCCTCGCATTTTGCTTCGCGTCGGTGTAATCGCTTTTTGTTTAAACAACGAGACACAACTGCATAGTATTACGTAACGTCAATTTTCGAGCTAAGACTTGAAATTCTAGCTGTTAGTTTCTCTGCTACTATCCATTCTAATGTTTAATCACTCAGTGAATGACTATTGTACTTATTATTATATGGCAATTAACATTTTTTTCATCTTTAAATAATATGGCTGTCAATAACAATATAGCCAGTTAGGAAGATACACATTGTATAGTGTCTTGTTCTTTTAAGATAAAATGTTAAGTATTCTTACCAATAATTTAAGTAACTACAAATCAAAACACATTAATATTTGTACACTATTATTTAGTGATGCGGTGTAGATTTTTATTTCAATTAATATTATACAGTTACAACAGTGAGATTGTCGTTTGAAAACATTATAATATTTATATGAGCGTTTATGTTAGAAGATTTAAAAAAATTACTTCCTTATTTAACCCCTTAAAACACCTATATAAAGGTTTGATCTATCGGAGGGGTTGCATATGTCTTAATAAATGGTTCTTATGAAAAACAAAATGGTATAATAATTAATGGTATAATAGTTACAAAACCAAATATCACAGTAAACTGACAATTATGTGAACAAAATAA